>AZIM01002231.1:39133-50377 GCA_000516915.1 Ophiophagus hannah
ACAACCGGTTCTAGAGAATAGGTGCGAACTAGTAGAATCCCACCCCTGCAACAGGGCCTTCCTTCCCTCAATCCTATGAAAGAATTACTTCATAGAACTACACAGAATAGGGTATTTGTCTCCAAATGGAGGCTATGATAGCTCCACAAGCAAGCAAGCTCATGGATCTGATCTCAGGGTGATTGAAGAATATTTCTTGCCTTATTCCAATTCGTCTTATCCTCATGTGTGTTTCTTCTAGACCAAGAGTTTTCCATTTTTTTTAGGCTATGGCCATGTTACTTTTTAAAAAAAGTTTCTGTGATCCCATGAACAAAAGGCAAAGCTCTAGTGAGAGAAAATTAGCTATTTGGGTGAACCATCAGAGTTCCACAGAACCCCATTTGAAGAGCCCGGTGTTAGAATATCCTTCTTCCCCTTGTCTCTAGGAAGGCTGGTCTTGTCTTCTTTCTCTTTTAAGGGATTATCCTCACCAAACATAGCACTCTTCTCCAGCTTCTAGCATAATTGTTGACTGAAGCAAGGTTGAAGCATGGCCTACCTAGCAGCCAATCATATATCTTCCAAATCAATTTCATTTTGGCAAGATAATTTACATTTTGTTGCTGTTGTTGTACTACCACAAACCAGCCCAGTGGATGTGTCAAGAAAAAATAAATAAAACATGTGGACCAAATCATGAACCCTCACCAACTTGTAGTTGAGTCCAACCTAGTTCTTGTTTATATATAGAACCTTCAATTCGGTAATAATTAGAATTAATTACTTTTCAGTAATGATGAGTGAGGGGGGGGGGTTTAAAGAAAAGGCATCAAAATGTGCCTTAAAAAACTTTCTGTTGGAACAACATATAGGCACCAGTAAATATATAGATAAATCAATGTACAGAATAAATCATTTCTGACATAAAACATAGCATATAGTAAGTAACTTTGTAAAGGCAGCCCATATGGTGAAACAGTTGAGATGATAGAGCGAGGAGGCCCATCTTGAATTCATCATTCTACCATAGAGTCACTGGCACATTTAAGGATCTGTCAATCAAATAGGGTTTTTCTTCTGAAGATAAACTGAACAGGAACTCTTATATGTACTATCTTTAGTACCTAAGTGAAAGATGGGGTATTTATGTAACCAAATCCATAAGGTCAAATCAGTATTCAGCTTTTTTCCTTTTGTTTACATTCTGCATGAGAAAAACATTGCAAGCCCTACTTGTTAAACTACCCTAAGAACCTAGATGCTATTTATACAAGCTTTGCCAGCATAGCACTTTTTTCCCCCAGAATGAGTGTTTAGAAAAAGCGAAACGTAGTAGCATTTGTTAGTATGTTAGGTGTTTATTAATAGACAGGCTGCTGTCATCTTTGCTACAACTTAGTCTGCTAAACTGTCAGAATTTCATTTACATAAATGGGTGGGAAGCTCTTTTCTCATATATGCCCAACAAACTGAAGACAAAGTGCTTGCCAGTGTTTTAATTTCTTTTTTATGTTCCAGTTAGAGAGTAAGTGGAGTGTCTTTCATCTCACAGTGTCATGAATATGGTAATATGTGGAAATCACAGAAAGAAGATCATGTGCATTGCAAATCTCACATGTATTTACTCAGAAGTAAATCTATTGAATTCAGGAGGGATTTAGTTTTGTGTATTTTCCACAGGTTTGCAATCTAAATTCAACACATTCTTTACTGAAGGAATTCCTGATAAATTCAAATCTCTTTGTTCATATGAAATTCTGTTGTCTATAAAATAACAGGTGGCCAGATGTTCATAAAGTAAAAATCTTTCCATTGCTTGCACTTCCCAACTTCATCTCATTCACTCTGGAAGTTATTTTGTTCATCAAGTAAATGAGCATAACACTATTTAGGTCCTGTTCTTGTATGTATATATATGTGATGTGAATGTGTTTGATGAATGTCTTATAATAGATATACCAAAGAAGTCATCTTTAGAACCCCAAATGCGCGTGTACTGCCACAAAAAAATATTCACTCATGTTTTTTTTCAAGTTTCAAAGGTGATCTATTAGGTATTGTTCGTACCTTTGAGTTTTTTTATAAAAATAATGAAAATGGGAAATTAAACAAACAAATAAACAAATAAAATAAGAAAGCAAAGGAAAAGAGGCAGGTGGTGTGGTTAATAAAACTGCCACTGATTTTTTCACACTATCAGTTGAAGTCACTGTTTAGAGATTCCTATTCAAGTAAAACAACCAAGGAATGAATGTGAGATCATCAATAATATGTACACATTTTCTTCACGGAGAAAGGCCACATTCCTTATTGTTCATCTATAAAGTGAGTCTATGCAAGACCTTTCCTGTTGCATTTCACTATATTACCAGATTTAAGATGTTGGGGATGTAGCTTTGGGTTTTTTTTTAATTTTCTTTTGAGTTTCCACAGATGTTCAGTAGGCAAAATATAATGCATGCACACCCTCTAGGGGAATTTCACTGATGTTCAGTCAGAATGCCTACAGATACTCCACTAGGGCAGGGCTTTCCATTTTTGCTTCTAATGTTCTTATCTACAAAATCCAGTGACCAATTCATTGATCAGTTCCTTGAACTAATCAGATGACATCTTAATAAACGTATTGCCTATATTGTATCATGACCATACTTCTATTTATAATGACTTTAAAAGCTAAATGAGGTTAGAGATAAATGGATCAGAATAAGATCTGCTCTGTTTTTCTGCTCCTTTTGCAAATAGATTTTTATCTGGAAAATTTGGGGGGTTTCTTGAACCATTTGTTTAAGAAAAATGTAGAAAATGTTTCCCAAAGTGGATCAGGGAGTCCATAAGAAGTTGCCCTTTCTTTCTAAAATGTAATAAATGATTAATAATTGGGAGGCTGGGTATTTCTTGTCACTTTAACTTTTTAAAAGCCCACCTGCTGACAGCAGGGGAAATATTTCTTCCTTAGTATCTCTGGTTTGACCAAGGAGCTGAATAGCTAGCTGGATTTTATTCTGATTAGCGTTCATCCTCTGGGAATGAAATGAATCAGTGAAATTCTTTTCACCATGGTAGATTCATAGTGGAATTCTTTTTAATTCCCAACTGGGATGTGCATGTATAAAATGTGTTTGGAAGGCCAAAGAGGTTTTTCCCATTAGGGATAGAAATGAGCAGAGAAAAATACAGAGAGAATTTATTAATAAAAAATTGAGTGAAAATAACATGGGTTTTTTTAAAATTTGGTTTTAATTTTCATGCTTGGAAAACTATTTTTGTAAAAGTATTTCTTGAAAGGAATAAAAACAAAAAACAAAGAAAGCACTGTGGGAACACCTGTTTTTTAAGCTGTGACATTTCAGAAGATCAGGCGGAAGAACTGATTCTACACACTGAATGACTATTATTTAAAACAACAAAAAGGGCAAATGTTTTAAGATGCCAATAGCATTCTTTTTTTTCAAAAGGTTATCTGGCATATGTTCAAGCCATAGAAGTTAGTATTAGGAGGTAAAGAAAAGGAAATATCACAAATATTCTTAATATATGCTACTGCTTAGAATTGTATTTTCTTTCCTTTTGGAATCTGCAGTAGTCCTTGATACAATATGCTTATTGCATGTCTCTGTTCCTTTTATATACAAATATATCCATACAGACTACTGCACAGAAATATTTTGGTGTATATATTTGTCATAATGGATATAATTAATACATTTTGATAATGTTAATAATGTTTAGTATTTGTGTACTCAGAGCAAGATTTCTTCAGTTCCTTATTTTATATCAGAATAGTAGCAAACTCTAGTATTGGCCATATTATTGTCCTCTTCTTTTAATATAATAAATGTTGGAGGGCAGACATATAAGAAATTACAGTAATTTGAAAATTAAGGTATTGCTCAGCTATCTCTATTAGGTAGCCAATCCCTAGTTCATAATATGCTCAATTGAATTTAGATTGATCTGTGAATAAATTATAACCAGAACCAGCTTATTCACCTTAAAGCTTTGCTGGCTTAATGTTTCATTGTTGATTCATTATGTTGTGAGTTCTCTATTGACAGTCTAATGCTTTTTATATCTTGATAGAAACAGCTCTACTGATAGATATGGCTATCTTTAAATGAACAGGATTTAACTTATCCAGTGAGGACAAATTCATCAGTGAATGAATCCCTTGAGAAATACTAAAACAAAAATCAAACCGTTACAGGAGATTTGCACAGTTCATCACTTACAAGGTTGTTTTTTGGAAGCGTAGTGCAAAAGATTTGCCTTTGGATGAAAGGAGAGATGAGTGTCATGCTGTAGGATGGTTCTTAAACCAAATTGATGAAGTGGTCTACCCCATTTGATGTTGGATAGTTTCACATGATACAACTTCTGTTAGTGTTACAATAATGAATATAAAGGCTTCCAATTCTAGAAATGCCTTCTTAGAGGTCTGAAGGTCATCCTAAGAAGATGACCTTCTTGCTATTGAAATTTGACCTTTCTCTATCCGGATAGCTTCTCATCAAAATTATTGTGAATATAATGAATAACGTAGATACATAGGTTCACATACTGTACATACTATATTGGTTAAGAAAGCTGAGCTATGGACCATTAATTTCCTGATACAGATCTTGCTTCTGCTAGTGACTATAACTTCACTATATGCAATAAGGGAACAATTGTATTCATCTACTTTGCACAATTGTTTCTTATACAGCAGGATGAGCATTAAAAGATCCTAAGTACTCTTCTATTATCTTCTACCTGCTTTTGTGATCAGCATATCCAAACTTCATATGTCTTACATTTTGTCTCTCAACAAACATATTGTTGATAATAACAAAAATATTACACTGATGTTTTATAACATTATACAACCATTAAGAGTTTTTTGAGGGTACCATTCTGTCCAACCACCTTTTTTCTCCAATAAAGTTCCAAGCAGGCTGGCACTAGCTTTTCATGTACCTTCCTGAAAATATGATTAATCCATTTTGAAAAGAAGATATAATTGAATTGTTTTGATAGCTGCCAGTACATCAGATGGTCTTTGAAGATATTTATCCTGTTTATTTAGACTGCAGCTGTTGCTGAATGCAGTGTAATGAAACATCCAAAAGTAATTTTTTAAAGTCTAAAGGCAATAAATATTTGGAGGCATGGCAATAGGTGACAGAGATTCCTTCATATGATTTCAAAATTAAGGGTGTCTTCTGTTGTGCTTTGCATTTTACTTAATGCCTGCTGAAGTTATATAAACAAAGGCAGGAAAGGCAGAGAATGCTCTGTGAACTGGCTGAAGATCAAAGCTAGACCACAAGAATGAAGTGAGAGAAACAGGAACCACAACATAAATCAGTAAGCTGTAAAATAGCCAGAATGCCAAGGTAACTAGATAAAAAAAATTCAAGGAGCAAGGATTTATAATAGTAGAATTCCAGCTGCCTGTGGAACTTTTGAAGATATTTTTATTGCTGATGCTATAACATCAGCCTACCCTACTGCATTCCAATTGGTTGTATTTTAAATAATTTCAGGCAGTCTGATACTTTCACTCATGGATTTATTTGTAGGTGTTCCAGATTGTTCCAGCTCAATGGCGTAAACCAAGTATTCTGCTGGTAATTTGCTGCTAATCTTAGATACAATTAATGGTTCTTGTTAAGTGTTCCCTTATTCAAATATACTTCAGATATAACAGGAGCTGCTTGCCTACCCTCATTACTGTTGGAAAAAACATTGCTTCCTATACAGTTTATTTTTTGTCAACATCCATCTAAATCAGACCGATGCATGGCTCTTAGATTACATAGTGGTATGGTGCATGGGACATTTTATAGAATTTTTCCTTCTTTGGGATTTCTCCACTTAAGTAAACTTTATTTTCTATTTTTCTTTTTCTTTTTTAGGAAATTGATGAGATCTTGTTTAAACCGAATTCAGGAAGCAGTAGAAATTTGTTTCAAAACACTTGATTCTCATTCAATAGAAGCATTGATATGTGAATTATTTTGCATAAACTCACTTTCATTTCTCACTCTGTGGGCAAAATACAGTTTTAGCTTGGATTATCACAAAATTATTAATAATAAACAGTACAAGTAAATTTCAGTGTGAACTGTTGGGTGAGAAGAAAGGAATTAGACATACTGTAGGCTTCTTGTCAGTGCAAGAAATCTATATTTAATATGAAACACCAAGTTTGATCCTGAAAGTGATAGTGAGTTGCATTAAATGACTATTAAATTGTTATGTAACTTGGCTTGCTTAGTTCAGTTAAATATTTCTAGATAGTGAAAAGGGAGATGAGGTTGTCCCACAGCATGTTCCATTTTCAAGGAAGAAGCCAACATTAACAACTTGTTTGGATTCATAACCCTATTTAATAGATCAAATATCATAATTACCTTCCTGAGTTGAAGCTGACTTTATCCAGTTGACATATTGTCATTATCTGTGGGCACTGGCCATGTTCATAAACTGGAATCAACATTCTGGCAGTATTTGAAATTTAGCATTCTTCTCCATTACTGCATTATGTGAAAGTAAGCCCAAGGCTAAAGATTAAGTTCAGTGAGGTCAAACAGTGAAATGAATAAAATTAGCACTGTCTAGAGTTTGCATAGAACTTACTGCTATTATAGTAACAGATCCTATATCCCTCTAACTGCCATGTCAAAATAATCTAAGAGCATGATTTATAAAGTTTTGTGGCAAATCCAGTGACTCTAAGGAGAAGGAAAAGTAAAATGTTAGGTAAATGGGTTTGCTTCTCCAAGTTCTATGTCTATCCATTGAATTCATTTTCTTGCTAATATGAAAATAAACGTGTGTCATTTTTCATTGTACAAGTATTTATTTATATATACATGACTTTTATAAATGTACAACTTCAGAGATTCCAACCCTGAAATGTACTGTGTAAAATGTACAAACATATTGTTCTATAGGATCATTTTTACACGATTACACTTTCCAGCTTCCTGCACCCCAAATCTTGCAATCTATATTCTATTATATTTTTACCATGGCCAGGCATAACGCAAAATCTCAGTAGTGCTTCGGTTTGTAGCTAAAACTAGGAAAGTATAATATATTGAAAATCTTTTCAAAATTACATAAATGAAGCATGGTGACAAAAAGAAAGGAATACAGAAATGGTCGGGGGAATTTATCTGAATATTAAAGTTGTAATCTGTGGATTACAACTTTAAGATCTGACAATTTAAGGGACTGCTTCCCCCGTGACGAATCTGTCCAATTGATAAGGCAAAAAGAATCCTTTCAAAGGTGCTCCTTCTGTTAGAGACCCTTTCTGATGGCATACAAGAGCTGGATTTCTCTTACCTTTGTTTCTGTTCACTTCTTTTGGAGTTGTGATTGGTCCCTCTCTCTTTCAGTGTTTAGGGAATCTATAAAAACATCTCTTTCAGCAGGCCTCTAATTGTTACACAACTTTAACATTTATCATTATTGTATTTTGAACATTTTACATTCTGTTCTAATTTTTTTTTAAAAAAATTATTATGCTTTTTCAATTTACATACCTCTTTAACATTTTTGACAAACACTGTGACATCACTGTCTGTTCTAATTTTTAAATTTTGTCAGGTGCCTTGAATGGTTTGCTGTCTAAGAAATTAAATTGATGTCATTTACTTGGAATTATAGTTGTTTGGAGTGAATTACCTTGAGTATCTTTTAGTTGCTGTGTTGTTGGTGTTAGTATTATAATCAGCTATAAAAGAATGTTTTGTACCTCATCATTGTGTGGCATGTAATGTTTAAGAATAAAAGTTACTTCAGAAAGACCCAGATGAATACATTTGACTCATTAGTCTCAGACGTTCTTGATTCAGATATATGTAAATATCTAATCTAATCATATCTTCCTCTGACTTCATTGTAACCTGCTGTTAGAAATGTTGTTAGCATTTCATCATTTCAAAAGTCTTCCCTTTTCCATTAATGGAACAAACATCCCATTTAACAGCTTAGTCATGGATAAAAGCAAATTTCCTTTCATGTTCATTTCTAAGATCTTCTTGCTTTGTTCTCATTCAAGCTGGATTTCATCTTCTGTTGACCACACGATTTTCTACAGCCCTTGTAGTACATCCTAATACCCCTGAGTTCTTCACAGTAACTGTAGTACATCTTAATACTTCTGAGGTTTTAGCCTGAGATCCATGAGGGATGTCTTCTTGTCAACTAAGAGCTATAAAAATGACAGATAACAATGGGAAGAATTACAATATAAGATTTGGCAATATATATTAAGTATGTATAATGTCCAGGCAAAATATATAGCTTAGCATTGTGGAAACTTGCACATAATACCTTTGATACAATCCTTTATCCTAAGTGCTAAATTTGTGAAGTGGGAGGACTAGCCCTATATGTTTGTAGCACAGCTCTCTGTGCAAAATGTCGATCAGCTAGGCTTTTGTGAGATGTAACAAGATCGCCTTACTTTTCTCTCAAACCCAGCTCCACATGCAGCATTTACAATTAAAAAAAAAAAACTTTAAAAAGGAATGTGGATACTTGATTAGTTAGCAAAATATACATGCAGCTCTTTAAAAACAGATTTAAAAAAAAAATCCTGAAGCACAAAGAGAAGGAGAGATTGGTTTAGCTTTCAAATCCTCAATATAACATGCCTGATGTTACAACTAAAAACCTGGGAAGGGATCTCAGCTTTGTTTGCAGAAGAGTGCCAGGACTGCAGCAGTAATTCCATGCCTCCTATTTCTTATAGAAACTTCCCAACTTTGGACCCTATCTTGAGCAACGAAAGAAGATAATAACTGAAAATAAGCTGAAACTAAAGGGACAGAGCAGCCTCCTTTCCCAGCTTGAGAGAAAGTGTTTTGCTCCAAAGAAGCCCATCCTGGCCGTGAAGGTAAGAATGAATGAAATTTCGCATAAAGGAAGAGCAAGCAGCCTTCTCAAAACAACGTTTTTGCTCTTTTTTTTAAAATGATTGAATTTCGTTCTGTGGGTGTGTGGCTAGCATATCAATAATCTTATATATGTAATCCTCGACTTAGATCCATTTATTTAGTGACTGTGCAAAGTTACAGCAGAACTGGGGGTGGGGGGGGAAGTGACTTAGTCCTCAGACTTGCAACCCATCCCAGCATTCCCACAGTTGTAAGATCAGAATTCGGGTACTTGGCAACTGCCTCATATTTACAACAGTTGCAGTGTCCCAGGATCATGTGTTGCCACCTTCACAACTGGCTTCAAACAGGCAAAACCAATGGGGGGGGGTTGGATTTGCTTAACGACTGCAGTGATTCGTTTAAGAACTGTGGCAAAATATTTTTTAAATTGAACAGAACTCATTTAACAACCACTTAACTAGCAGTGAAAATTCTGGCTCCAATTCTGGTCCTAAGTTGAGGACTACTTGTAGATATGTATTGAATAAAGTGACTAAAATTCATTGTTTCTGTGGTTTAGGCCACTATTTAGATAACTAGAAATTGATATTCATATTAGGCTATTTATATCTACCATGCAGTAAAATATCAAAATCAAAGTTATGCTGAAATGAACTATATCTCTGTAGTATGGCTTTGTATTTTCAAGGAAGATAGATTAATTTATATAAGCATTGTGTGTTGGCCTCAGATGGACCTGTGAAAGTGAGTCTTGGGTTTTTCATGTTGTGTGATCCTTGACATTTTTCCCTTATACACTTTACAGTGTTGTAAAAGGAGTAGTGACATATGACCAATGTCTGGTTGTGTATCATTATACTTACTCTGTCAGCTGCTAGTAATTTACATAATATTGCTATTTCAAGCAATGGTTTTTCATGTCTTCTCTCTGTTTACATGAAAACATTCTTTGCACATGAAAACACCAAACAAATATTGTTCTTTATTTATTTTGAGAGGGCTTGGTGCTTTCAAAGACATTGTCACCTTAGGGGTTTTACAGTTTTATTTTCCTTGCAGGAAAAATATTGATGAAATCATCAGGGAGAAAAACACCTGCAGTTTCACTGAGGGCTAACTTTGCCATGGCAGATGAAACTGAGAATTGAGAAAAGATATTGAGGAGAAGTGAAAGAGCAGATAAAGACAAATGGAGAGAGAGAGAGAGAGAGAGAGAGAGAATCAACTAGATTTATATTTTGCATTTTTGCTATAAAAAGAATTGAACAATTAGATGAACATGTAAGCAAGAGTTTGAACAAAGATAACCTCTTGAAATACTAATTATAAGGAGAGATTGGGCAGAAACAGATTACAAATTTTTTAAAAAAATAATTTTAAAATAATAAGAGCTGATTTGTAATCAAGTATCAGCCCAATAAAATAACAACCAAAATAAAAGAAATCCATGAAACTGCAAGGAAAATAGTTTCAAAACACCAACTTTCCAACATTCTTTTACATTTATATTCCATCTCTCCTTCAGGAATTCCAAATGGCTTATTTGCACTTGCTTTTTACAAGTCCTGTAAAATAGGTTAGATTGAGAGAAATTGGCCCATAGTCACTGAGTAAGCTCCCATTGCTATGGTAAATTTGAACATCATTCTTCCCAGTCCTAATGTGATACATTAACTATTACAGCACACGGACTTTTACAATGCGCAATATTCTTCTGAATAAATATGCTTTCTATCTCCATCATCACTTAAAAATTGAGCCACGATAAGGTAGAGAAATTACTGTAATACCTATTGATTGAAGTTGTTCCTCATGAAGAATTATTTTAAAATCTAATTATTTTATAAACTATGTGTATTAAGTGATCCTGAACCTGAACTTCTACAATAGCACTGTAAAAAAAATTTAAGAGTTCTACTGAATGAGTCTAACAACTCACCTAATCCACCATTCCAACCAGAAACTTCCGAGAAGATGACAAATATGAACAAGAAGATGATAGCCCTTTCCCATTTTTGGTTCTCAGCAGCTGCAATTTAATTTATACCACTTATGAGGCAGGAAAGAGAATATAGCCATCAAGACTAAAAAGTATTCGTAGATCTCTCCCTTAATGTGTCTGCTTCTGTTTTATTTCTGTGACCTCATCAGGCCTGACTCTTGGTGATTGCCTGAACTAGTCCCTGCAAGTTTCTTGGCAACATTTTCAGAAGTGATTTGCCATTATCTTCTTCCTAGGGTTCAGAGAGAGGGAGTGGTCCAAAATTATTCAAGTGACTTTGTCCCTACGGTAGGAGTCCTATGGGTCTCTCTGTGTGTACCTTAGAGTCAGTGGCAACCAGGGGTGGGTTTCTACCGGTTC
>AZIM01002231.1:59634-70148 GCA_000516915.1 Ophiophagus hannah
GTCTGCACAAAACCATGCAGGCCATTGCATCTTGCACCAACTGGAGCTTCCGGATGCTCTTCAAGGGCANNNNCATGTAGAGCACATTGCAATAATCAAGATGGGAAGTGACTAGAGCATGAGTGAGTGTGAGTAGGGACCGTTGGTCCAGGAAAGGGCGTAACTGGTGCACAACCCACAGTTGCACAAAGGCCCTCCTAGCCATGATCTATGCTGCCTATCTCATTTAAAGTAACCCTGGGTGGCATACANCATTAAAAAAAAAGAAATTAAATAAGTTAAAACCAGAATGCTTGGGGTGGATTCTAATTAATCCACTAACCATCTCCAACACAGAATGCCCAATTAGGGCATCAGGCCACTTGACAGGGCCAGATTTTGAGGCTCTTATGAAAGGCCAAGAGGATTGGAGTGGATCTTAATTTGAGGGACACAATGTTCCAGAGGGTGGGAGCCAGCTGGAATTCCTTGTCCAATGGGGTCCACATCATGCCCTTTCTGCATTAATGAGTGGATTAGGCCAATCCCATTGAGGTGAGATGGTTCCTAGGGTCCTTTATCCTGATATGTCACCAATGTAGAATGCCATTGGTGAAAATGTGTAGTGTGCACTTTTATTGTGCACTTTTTGTGTACAGTGTACTTTTTTGTGAAATGTACAATGTTATTATTGAGTTCTAAGAGAGAGTAGTTATGGAACTGCCATTTTTAGAAAGAGTCCTGTTTATCTTTATATATAGTTTGTCTTCAGCTTGAGAATTGGACTGTGTTCAGCATGACAGCAATGGCTGAGATGAAATGATTTCATTCCATGATTTGAATCTACTTCTTAACCACCATAAAAACACCACTCCAATGTGTAGAGCACTGACAAAATAAAAATCTATTTGAGTTCTATTTCCTGTTCTGCTTCTGTTTTTCCAGCAGCTAAACTGTTTTGATTATGGAATTAAATCATTACCATCAAAATTATCAACTGGCTTTGGTTTTGTTCACACACCTGGTAACCCTACTGACAAAAGCTGAGCCACACAGATGTCACCAAGGGCAGAATTAGGAAGCAATAGCATAACAGAGGTCTAATTAAGGGCAAGATTTGGCCGGTGGAATTCTCATTACTGAACTTAATGCACCAGTCAGAAAGAACACAGCTTGACTATCAGCAGAACTGGATTACCCTCATAGTGAGTTGGCAATTAGGAAAAATATCATTTGTGCTTGTAAATTCAACCACTGTAATCCAGAAGAAAACAAGATAAGGCAAATATGAAGTTTCACAGTGCCATTTTACAGTATCTGCCTTTTTAACCGACACTCAAAAAGAGATATTTTAGGAGAGAGAAAGACAGCAAGAAAAAGAGATGCAGCAAATTAATCTCAACGCATATGCTATTTTATTCCTAGAGTTTCTTTGCTAATCCAAGGGGAATGCTCTGAGGAGGATTAGAAGGCCATAAAAGAGTGCACCTACAAAGCATTTTCTGTTCCTTTTGTTGTTATTACAGCTACACAACTTGTTTACCTGCTACTTTCCATACAAAGAAAATCTCATCAAACCCCTTAAAGCCAAACAAAGCTGTAGACCTGTAAGCATTAAATAAAGTGTCAGAAATTGTGGGAATAAATAATACATGGAATAAAAGCTACATACCACTTGTTCAACAATGATGGTGGTGGCTGCCATCCAACAAAGATGGCAGGTGGCAACAACTACTGCAGCAGACCAAACTACACAACAAATTAATGTAGTCTGGTGCCTCCTGACCAGACTACATTGTTTAGGACCTCAGTGTCCATCAACTCCATCCAACGTAATACTAGTAGCAAAGGATAGTAGGAATTTCTGACGAAAACATCCGAAAAGCCCTAGGTTAGGTACCAACTCCTGGCACCTGAATGAAATGAAAATTGCTGACCCAGTTTCTCAAAAGTTATCTTTTTACCACTTTTTTGAAAAAGTGATTACAATTGAATCATGGTACGCTATGGGCAGTGACCAAAAGAAAAACCTTAAATGCATGTCTCTCTAATGACATCCATAAGGATTTAAGTACCTATTGGGTGCCCTGACTTTCATGAGATTTAAAAATGTCTGACTTTGTTTTCCCTCAGAAAACAAACCTTAAAGCACATCAATAAAGAGGGATGCTCATCAACATATTAAAGAGCACTATTTGTTGTTCCGTATATAGATGTATTTGTAGTATAGTAAGATATTTTATTATTCCATTGGCACATAGACTTTGGAGAAATGTTACTTTATCTTCACATAAACCAAATCTAGTATGATCTGTTATAGCAGATAAAATGTGAGAAAACAGAAAACATGATGATTTGTGTTTTCTATCCACTGCATTACTTCAAGGAACTTTCCTTGCAGAGAAGTTAGTTACCTACATTTGCAGACATTATAAATTGTATTGGTAGTCTCCATACACTCTTGTGAATACATTATACTGCTTCTAGAACTTTCAAGTCTAGTTAATATTTCAATCCAATTTTAGGCTAAGATAAAATAGCAACGCAGTCTAAACTGGAATCCATTTCTCCACTCAATCCCAGTTTTCAAGTCAATTTAGTCTATTGTAAAATGTCAGGTTCCATGTTTCTTTAAGCTACAGTTCTATACCGATCTAACTGAGATTCAGTTAATTATGGGGTTTTATTTCCAGGCAGTAGACATACAATAATACAAAACTATAGTGTGTTAAAATGTTTTTCTGCAAGCTTGTTTTGTATGAGACACCATCATCTAGATAGTAAATGTTTTCAAAATACTCTTCCAGCCCATGATACACTATATGAAAAACATTCTGATTAAAGTATCCAAAATGGAATGGCCCAATTCATTTTATGCTGGATTATATTTTTCCCATAGGATTTCAAATTTAGAGTATAAGTCCAAACTAATTGGAGCAAAGAATAACTTTGTAGAAGCAACGATGGAGAATCGGCAAAATATTATGCATAATAATAACACGGCATCAAAGGGAGGCATTGATTTCAAGGATTTGAATCTAAATTTACAGGAGTTAATTCACTGAAATCCAGGGGACAAATCATTGTTAGCATGATCTTCAATGGATTTCTCTATATAAGAGTAAATCTAGATTCGGTATAGGTAGAATCTCTACCCTGATAGTGACATTGATAGATATTCAAATTCAAATTCTTTCTTCCTATCTCTGAACTTCTTATCTTAAACAGGCATTTGAACATGAGGTGGGAATTACAAAAATTGGGGGGAAATTGGCATGCTGTGGATGTCCAAAATGAGAGCCCCCTCTTGCTTTTTCAGAGGACTCTGGTGCTTCTTCTTTTGTTTCAGAAAGTGGCAAGTATAATCCTACATGGTGTTGAACTCAAAGACCTTCTCCAAACAAACATGTGCTATAACCCTTATCTACATCCCTTTCCCTAACACAGCCTCGTTATGTCTGATTACTTGTGAAAAATAAGGCATATGCCACTCTACTTGAGCAAGTTGGTGACCAACTAATTATCCCAACCTTTTAAAGATTTATCCCTTAAGAACTAATGGATAACCTCTTTCAAAAAAAACCCCAAAACATTTCTCCTAAGCAGATTCTTGGACCTGTTCTACAATCAGTAAATAATCTTTCCAGCTCTAAAGTGCAGCCTGTTCTCTTGAAACAGGAACCGCACAAATGGGTCAACCGATTTAAAAAAACAAAACAAATGATGATAGCAATAATATGTGTTAGTTTATCAAGCCATTTGCATATTCTTTCCAATGGCTGCATTTTTGTTCCCTGTTGCTTAACGCAGCCTTTTCCTTGTCTCGTAATGAATTCTCAGAGGTGTGCTAATGAACAGTAACCATGGATAGGCTCATTGAGTGTGTGTGTCACAACACATCTCTTCTTCTTCTTCTTTCCCATTTTTTTTCTTCCTGTTGCACCAGACAATGGTCACTGAGAATAATTAGTGTATGCGCACAGATCTGATTCTTTTTTTGTTTTATGTGTGGCTTGGTTGTTGGGTTTGTTTGTTTATTTGTTTGTTTTTAGCAGCTCTATTGCTTATACCTATGAGCCATACTTTGCATGGCCCTGGGTATGAAATGTTTTTGGTGTGCCCTCATTCCCAGCATTGCCATAGCACTGAAAAACAACATCCCAAGCAACCATGCTCTCAAGGGCTCCTCTTTGGTATGAAACAACCTTGGATATTTCAGTAATGTTTTCTTCTTTTTTCTTCTTCTTTTGCTTCCTCTCTCCTTCTCCTCTCCCCTCCCCCCCAGGATGTAATTGGAAAAACACTGCAGTATATTGGAACATATGGAGAGCTCAGTAGTACCGAACAAGTTGTGGCTCTGATTGATGAGGAAATGTGTATCAACTGTGGCAAATGCTACATGACCTGTAATGATTCTGGCTACCAGGTAAGAACACAGCTGTAATTAGCAAAAAAGGCACTGTGAGTTGTCTTTCTGCTGCTGAGGCAGAAGGATTCCACCGTCTCTTGACGGGCAGATGGGAAAAGTAGATTTACAAGATACTGGAAATTAACATTGGCACACTCCCAGGTATAGACTGCAGGAACCATGTCTGATCTATTCGCAGAGATTGTCAATAAAGCAGGTTTCTTAGAGACTTGAGATACACAGTTCTCTCTCTCTCTCTCTCTCTCTNCTCTCTCTCTCCCTCCCTCCCCCCTCCCCCTCCCCCTCACTCTCACTCTCTCACTCTCCCTTCAATTTTCTTGCTGCAAATCATCTATTGCTAAGCCGCCATGTTTTTCCCAGCATTACATGCTGCAGAATGCTGTTGAAGACAAAATACTTCCAGATCATGTTGGAGGAAAAAAAAATAATTTCAGCAGGGACACACTACAGAATCTATTTAAATACATAAAACTCAATTAGATTTAATTGTTTCAGTGACCACATCCGAATGTATAGTAGAGCAGGAAGCTATATCCATTTTTGTAGTGATCTGGTATTGGGATCTAAGAAATCTCTTTAACTCCTAACTGAGGATAACTCCAGTTTAATATATAATATACTGATTCATTATGTAACATATAATTTTCACAGAGTACATATGCGCACATACAATTTAAAGACCCATACAGAAATGCAAACATATGGATGAACAAGAATTAACTTAATACAAAAGAACGTTAGATTCAAAGTTATAATTTAATATGGGATTCAACAGTAGTAACTAAAATTTGCAATGGACATACCAAGAAGCTCAAAAGCAATGGTGTGGAAATAAAATACATTAGAAACCTAATAAATAACACAAAGACTTCATTTAATAAATAGTGCAAGAAGTTAATTTTATTTATTGAGTTAAACAAGATGGGATCAGGTCACCATCTACAGACAAACAGAAATAACAATGAAACACTCAACAAGGCAGTTTAATATTGCTGTTGTTGCACATAATAAATTTCCAAGGTTTGTTTTGCCCACACAAAAAATGTATTCTGCCTCCTTGACATATTATAACAACAAAAATTTCTGGAAGACACAATTGAGTCTGGCAAGATAGAGTTCAATAATTCCCATTCTTGTTGTTTTCAATAGGAATTACTGGATTCCTAGAATTTTGTAAGCTTAAAGTGATTCTTCATAAAATAATAAAGGAGATGAAATACCAAGTATTCAAGCAGTATGTGGGTTTTACTGTAGGTTTGAGAGGAAGCAACTATCACCACCCTCTCCATCTCAGATACAACAAGCAACAGCCAAGTCTCTGGGAGTCCACACACTATGAGCTTAGATAAGTTATACGTTCATGATCCCTTACAAATTAAGCAAATATACTAAGACGGTGCTGAGAAAAACAAGGCTGGGAGGGGTGGTGCAGACACCAATCTGAACTAATAAAGAAAATCCACATTCACATTTCGTGCATTTAACAAATTGTTCTCTTTGATCTATTCCACTTGATTAAAGTGTATCATGTCTAGAGCCAAACTAATAAAGGCTGCCTGCTTTGACAAGGAGTGCGAATATTTTAAGAAATATATCACATTAGGAAGATTTGGATGGGTAGCCATCTATTTCAGCCTAGAATGCTTAGTGAAAATAAGAAATAAATGGCCACAGAACAGGTCCTTGCCACCTCTGCCCATTTCATCTCATGTTTATGTTCTTGCATTTACTAGACAACCTGGTGTAGAACTGCAACTTCCCAAGGCCCCAGAGCCAACCCTCAGGAATTGTATCCAAAATACTTAGAAGACATTTCTTTTATCGTAGATCGAAAATATTAATTCAGCAGAAATGTACTAGACAAACAAATCATTTTTCAAGTAAAAAAATAATGGGCAATCAAGAATCCCCCTTCCTCCCTTCCTCCTAATGCAATTCTGTTTTCACTGGCACAACCTCATGATTGCTGCAATATCATTTTTGCCGTTGTATCAATCATCCATTGTCCTTGCAAGGCAAATATTCCACACAATATCCACAAGCACCAACCAAGGGTTTTTTTTTTTTGGTAAAGTTCATTTTTTAGATTATCAGAGATTATGGAAGAATAGAGGCATGAAACAAAACAGGGCTGGTTTAGAGTTGCCTGCGACTACCCATAGCCATCACCGTATACCTACGCCACGAAGGGGTTGATGAGTAAGCAGAGGCTGCAGATAGGTTGATGTAATCCCCCCCCCAAAATCTCAACTGCGCGTTGTGCAGAGGTTCCGCGCCCTGCATGCTGATTGGTTCTGACTTCCTGCTGGGAGGTGGAGGAAGGCAAGGCAGACAGACCTAGGCAGTAAATATTAAAATTCACTGACATATAAAAAGAACACTATACAATTGTCCCCGAATGACAGACGCATATATTCTCTCACATTTAGTCTGAAGTCTGCTCGAGCCTTCAGTTCATTGCCAAGAAAATAATTTATACAAATAAAGACACACTTTAAAAAAAGATTTACAAAACAAAAAATAAAAAACCTTCTGGGAATCAATGATTAAAAAACAAAAACATCCGCATTGAGTTTTTCTTGGAAAGTGCTGCTATCAAAGATATCATAGCCTAATAAAAGTGTACTATAATATGTAATAGTGACAGCACTGAAATAATTTAGTTTGCTTGCAATAGCAATAATGTTCTGGTGCTGTTTTATTTTTAGCAATGGAATAGGACTATCATGAAAGTGTGGCCATTAATTGCATTTTCCAACCGAGGCCCTGAGCTGTGGGCACGGATTGCTGGAAAAGAATAATTTGTTGATTAAGGTTACTAGCCACAAGGGAAGACTCACTGGTCCATTTCAAGTTGTATTCTTTGTATTGTAGCTTCTCTCTGATTATTCACCTTCTACATCATTCACCCAACAAATGGTGAGCCTTGAGGATTCTTCATTAAAAGGGCTGCTTTAAAGGTTGCTTTCTATTTTGTTAATTTTTCTCTGCTCATGGTAAAGAGACGAGAGATATGCCTGAATACCCAGCCTTCTGTTCAAACTGTTTGTGCTGTTTCTGGATTTACCTGCAGGTTTCTGGAGTCAGTATGTGGTCCATGATAACATGGTTAGTTTAGCAGGAAACTACCATAGGAAGCATTTAAATTGGTGCTTCCATCTTTAAGGAAGATCTATGAGCTACTTGTCCTCTCACCTTTGTCTGGAGCAAACTAAGCAAGTAGCCCACTGGAGCTGTTCCAACCCCACGTAAGAAGAGTAAAAACTGCTGCATTGGGAAGCGCATTCCCTCGGCCTACACAAATACATGAAGTAAATAACCCTTTTGAAAAGTAAACTGCAGTCTCTGGATTTACAGAAGCAGGCCACAAACGTGGACATGGCATGGCTTTAGGTGAACATTAAAGATTTTGCAAAGAGTTCCATTAGGCACTTTGAAAAGATATACATTATGCAAGAAAATTCATCGTTGGTAATATTGACTCCAGTTTACAACTTGTGGGGTTACCTACATCAGAGAGCAGAATTAGATCTGGGGTATCTTATAGCCTAGGCAGTTTAGCATAGTGGTTAAGGCAGCAGAAACCAGAAAAATGTGACTTTCAGCCATGTAGGCAGAAAGCCAGTTAGGTGACCTTGGGCCAGTCATACCCTCTCAGTTCTAGGAAGCCGGTAATGGCAAACCACTTCTGAAATGTTGCCAAGAAAAATGCAGAAATTTGTCCAGGTAGTTTCTAGGAGTTAACATCGACTGAAAGGCATAGCCAAAAAAAAAAGGCTACACAAACCCTTTGAAAGAGATTCTACAATATGTGCAGGAACACAAGCAAAACACTTTTTTTTGCTTCTTAAAGCAGCTATGTCTTCTTCAAGATGTCCATTGCTACTCAGAAAGCATTTCTAGGCTGTTGGTGCACCCATGTGTTTGCACAGTCCTTTCTCGTTACATTGCTCACACACGTGCAAAATATTTGCCCAGCCCATCCCTCTCATAAGAAAACTCATCTCTTATTGACTGAATGACTGACTGACTTACTTACTAAGTGTTGTAAATGCTTTTATATATCATATACGTAAAATAATGACAGCAGCAATAATAAAGAAAGGGGAGGAATGGTTTTCCCCACTATCCCCACTATCCCCACCAGTGTGGAACCTTTGTGTTAAATTAATGCCAGTACATCAGTATGCTGTGAAGGATTCACTTTTCAAAGGCACAGATATTTTTTTATGAAACTTGACCAACTCGTGCTGAAGCTTGATTTTGTTCGTAACTCCAGTGAGTACATAAGAAGGAGAATAAAGACGAAAGGAAGAAAAGAGATTTCTACCAGAGCCCAATTTACCTCAATATTTCACATATTTTTAGAAAATGTTATTTTCCTCGCAGTTGAAACTGTTACTGTAGCTGCAATGCGGTACCAAACAAAGATTTTTCCAAGCACCTCAACTACAGGAAATGTAGATGCTAAAAATGGGGTTGTTTTTGACCTTTTCTGTGAGTGACATCAATGCTGTTTATTTCTGCTTTCCAGGCTATACAATTTGATCCAGAAACCCACCTGCCCACTGTTACTGACAGTTGTACAGGCTGCACTCTGTGTCTCAGTATCTGCCCTATTATTGACTGCATCCGAATGGTTTCCAGGACAACACCTTATGAAGCAAAGAGAGGCTTGCCCTTAGCTGTGATCCCCGTGTGCTGAGCAGATCAGACCAACAGTTAAAGGGAAACTTCTACTTGCTTGATTCTATTGATTTGCTTTCTAATTAGTACCAGCAAGTCCAGTACATTCTAGCAAAAAGAAGGAAAGAGGGGGGAAGAGGGAGGGAGGAAGAGGGGAAGGGGAGGAGGAAAGGAAGAGGAAAGGAAAGGAAAAGAAAGGAAAAGAAAGTAATTCCACTAATGAGAGGCTAAATAAAACTGGCTGAATTTTTCAGTTTATTTCCCATCTCTTTCCCTTTCTGTTCTTCAGACAGATAATAAGTTAGTTTGCTGGATGTGATTTGGCTTTGTTTGCCTTTTATAAGATGCATAACTTTTTTCTCTCTCGCTTTCACAAATCTGTACATGTTCTGATCATCTGAGTTTTAATTTTTCTTCACTGTAACAAGGGAATGAAACTCAAGAAACTTTTCGTAATCATGTAAACCCTAACACATGGACAAACTTTGTTACCATGGAAACATTGGTTAATTACGCATTTCCTTTCCTTTTAAAACTGGTTTTAGAAGATGTAATTAACTGTATAACACACAAACAAAGCATTGTATATCATGGGGGGGATGCTTTTACAGAAAGATATAAAAAGAGGGTTAAACTGCTATTTCTGAACAATTAATCAGTTTTGATAGTGGCAGCATCTGCTGGTCTATTACTCTAGTTCTCGCTAAATTCTACTTCTCCCTAAATGCTACCTCTGACTAGGCATTAAAAATCAAATGTGCAAATACAGCACACTTTTGTCATTTGATGTTTTCAGTTGGTAGCACAATTTTTGTTGCCGTTGTTCTGTTCATGAACTTCCAGTCCCTATGTATTAATTCTAATCTTTCGCATATAAATATAGGATATTTTTTGTCACATCACTGTGGTGTTGGCAAAATAAAATTATTCTTGGGGCATGAGCAGTGGACCAAAGGCAATTACTTCAAAATTTCCTTGTTTTCTACCATTCATACGGTGCTGGATAAAACAATGTGGTTCTGTCAGCATAGATGAATGGGTGAGGCTCAGACAATACAATCGCCACAGAGAGTATCTGACAATAAATGGCGTCTACTAAATATTTTCCAAATACAAAGTCCATTTCACTCCTGGGTTTTACTGTGCCTAAATGAAAGTTCCACAAAATCTTTGGAGAAAGAATGAATTGATGGGCCAGTAAATATAGATAATTTAAAGTGATGTCAACACAGGATGTCTGATCGGTGCACAATGTAGGATCTTTTAAAGAAACCTGTTACTGGTTATGAGATCCATTCCTCCCCATGATTCTGGCGTACAAACTCTCTTACTGCACAGCAAGAAGCAGCCCATCAGAATTAGTGTTAATGAGGTACGGGAAAAGATGTTCTACTGGGTAGAAGATATTCTACTGGGACGC
>AZIM01002232.1:9486-24385 GCA_000516915.1 Ophiophagus hannah
TTTCCAAAGCACCTGAAGGCCAGACAAAGAATAATGGATAGAAACTGAACAAGGATAGATTCAACCTGGAAAAAATTAGAAATTTTCTGACAGTAAGAGCAATCAGCCAATGGAACAGTTTGTCTTCAGAAGTTGTTGGAGCTTCATCACTGGAAGCTTTCAAGAAGAGACTGGACTGCCATCTGTAAAAAAATGGTATAGACTCTCAGCTTGGGTGGGAGGTTGGACTAGATGACCTATAAGGTCTCTTTCAACTCTGTTAATCTGTATCTGTATCAATCTGTACCTATGTATGGTTCATATGCTGAAAAATAGGTATCATTATTAGTATTTAGTTCAGGTTTCAACCAAAGCCTTGCTGCCTTGAATATAATTGGTACTTAATCTAACTAGAAATGTCTGCTCATAGGTAAATATAAGGTCAGCTGTATAGGTAAAAAATGAGGTAGCTAATAATAATTATAAATAAAAGTCTCACATTTACTCCTGCAATGTATCCCTTACCCATGATTTAAAAAAGAATATGCTAGAAATATATCTAAAGTGGTATATATTGTGGATTATGAATCCAATAAAGCCGGATAACATGTAAGTAAGGTAATCAAGTGATGTAATGTTATTGGATAAAATTAGATGAATTTTATTGGTCAACTTTGGTAAATTTATTTTAGGTCCTACACATTATGTAAGCCAAGTCAAATATGCCATTTGGATTATCTGTTCCATATAAGCTTATTTAAATCCATTACAAGCAAAGTTTCTTATATTTAAACTAAAGTATTCTCAAAATAATCTTTCCTTTATCAGTTATAGACAATCCTCCCTGTTGTATTAATTCATTGTGCTGCCCATTGCGGTACTCAAATTTTGGATTCAGTTTTGGATTCATTAAAATCTCCTAATGAACATATGTTTATTCTTATTCATCTATTTCCTTTTGGATGAAAAGTTTGAATTTGGGGCATTCCCTATCAGTTAGAATTGAATGGAGTGGTGCATAAGTTCTGTAAGAAAAGAAGCAGACAAACTTTTCTCCCCTACCCTCCAAGAGAGCCCAAATCAGAGTTGTTCAATTTTCAAACTCATAAATTCTCTTGTGGGTTTCCTCCTACCAAACTGATCCTGTTCTCTATACATTTGGACAGTTTTCCTTATGACGAACAGACACACACACAACATTTTGATCCCTCCCTCTTACATACTTTTATTTTAATATTCTGTTTGAATAGAAAGAATAGAACATTTAATGAGGTGAAAATAAAATATACTCTTTATACTCCTTTGCAGCCCATTATATAATAGTTCATATTTTGTTGTACTTCTAAATATGCAAAATGTAGCTTATCTTTTGGAAATTGAAATTTGACATCCACAATCTTAGAAAGCAAGACTACAATCAGGATGAAAGCTTATCCTGGCCTGATATTTTTTTCTGCACAGTATAGAAGCCATTTATGTAGAAAACACTTAGCCGTTCTACTAGTTGCTTCACTGCACCTTTCAATGATTTTCTTTCAAAATAGCTTCTTTCTATGACTATTGTTAAATAGAATTGAATAGCTGAGATATTTGATGTACTGCAGTGCAAGCTGTTCATCTGATTAATGTATGATTATTCATAAATTCTGCTATTCTGTTATTATTATTTTCTACATCTTTACATAGAATAGAGAAAACTATTTCCCACCAAACTGAGGGAAAACCAGATTTCTTATTCTCTCTTACTATCATGCATATTTCTTTATGTGTTATTCTGCAGTAAATAAAAAAACCACAACCCCAGGTGGTTAAGATGAAATAAATTGTGAAAGACCCTCAGAAACAAACATTTTACATTCAGCTTTAAGCATCTTTAGATACCACTAGAAGGACGGTAAAAAAAAATTCATTTTCAGATTTTTTTTAACATTCTCCCTCCCCCCATAAAGCATCAATGCCATTCTGAGTTAACTAATGTTCTGAACCTCTTTTTCCTGTGAAATATATTTCAGATTTTCAAAGGACAGTAAAAATAGCCTCTTGAAGTGAAGAGAGACAGGGCAAAATAAGAGTGCCATTTACTATCAATCAACATATGAGAGTGGAAAACACCAAGAACATTAAAGAAGTCTTCCAACTATCAGTTTGAAGCTGAACCTATTACACTCCGGCATTCTCCCTTCTATCATTTTATCTCCACTCTTGTCACTTCCCTAGCCATATTTCATTGTTATCTTTCATTACCTTTCATAACCATTCACAATCACCTCCACTCTTATTTCTGCCTCACTGGATAGTGCAAGGCAGACTTTTCACTCTTGACAGCTTAGGTTCCTGTTGTTCTTAGACACTGTATCAATCATAAGCTCTATTTGCCAGGTGATCATTCTTCTACACCCTGAGAGTATTTCCTTAGCCCAATTATATTCTTGGTTTAGCTGTCTGTTTCTCAGAAATCTATGACAGCCAGTATCCATTGGGGGAAAAGAGTGCCTGAGGCTGCTAGGTTGTGTTGTATTACAAAGTTTACATTGATACTAACCTCATAAATGTAATACTAAAATGAATCTATAGCAACAAATGTATACATAACTATTAACAGGGGCAATATTCTTCAATCAATAAGTTATATGAAAGCAGCACATTATGTTCAACGCTAATCAAATATTGTTATCTGCAATATAACCCGTTACTTTTGTCCAGGAATTCTAATACATAGCTTACAAGTGTATGCATACAGGCACTTCTGCTAAGAGTAATAATTGAAGAAAGCCAAAAAAATCATTTCTAAATAAAATCATAGAAATTTTCCAGAACTAGAAGTTCTGTTTCCTTTAATAAAACATAATCAACAAATATTAAAATAATAATTTTTATTAAGATGAGAAGAAATTGTCATAATTAAAGTCTAAAAATTGCAATCCATAAAAGTGACTGAAAAGCAAATTAAATAAACCCATGAAATTAAAAAAAGCAATTACTGACATAGCATATCAAACTAGAAGAAAATCTTTCAGCATAAATTATGTGATTTGAAAAACATCTAAGCAACAACCCCAGCAAACACAAAAGGAATTTCATCTCAGAAATACGTTAGGGAGTCTTTCCCAACTAATTTCCTTAGATGGAATTACAAGTCTAAATTTTCTAAGCAACATAGTTATTCTCAACTTGCCAAAGAATTTCAACTGTTGTAGACTAATTATATTTTTATATACCCATTGGAAAGATGTTGGTATATAGCACTGTAATCTGCAAAATAGACATATTAAAGGATTACTTTGAATACTTTAAAAATTTATTTGAAACAAATGAAGGTATTGTCTAAACTGAATAAAGGTATTTGAAATAGAAAATTGTGGGCTAATTTTGCTTTATTATTTATTATTTAAAGATCATCAAAATGGGTAAGTTTACTGTATATTCTCATTTAAGGACATCTTAATCATAGATTAAATTTTGATTAAAGAATACTGTCATAGCCACTGTTTCAATACTAATGAGTTGTAATAATAATAATGCAATCACATCAGAACTGAAAATCATCAAATGTTCTAAGCACAGATTGTGCAAAGAAGCAGAAGAAACAGTAGATCATATTCTCAGCTCGTGGAAGATTACACAAGTTGAATATATACAGCAATATAAGACAGTTTCCAGAATGATTTACAGGAACATCTGTAAAAATTATTATGTGCCAGTAATGAAAAAATTAATGAGAACATACAGTTGAAAAAGTCCTCAAAAATGAGGAAGTTAAAATATTGTAGGATTTTCAAATGCAAAGAAATAAATTGTTATCACATAACACATCAGATTTAACTATGGTTGAAAAGAAGAAAATATAGATAATTGATATTATGGGGACCTTGTTTGTGGCTGGATTTCCATTACTTAATGGGCAGAGTTGCCTGATGTCTAAGGATACTTTTGAATGGCAGCTTGCCCTATCATTTCATATTAACTAATTCTGGACATAACCTAGCCATTGTTTGCTGAACTCATGTTTGTGCAATGAAGAATATCAAGATCCTTGGAGAGTCTAGAGTTCATAAATTTTAGTATGGTATTAGTGTACAGTATATGTTCTCAGTCAATCTTAGTGGTTTATCACCCTAACTCTCAGAGCCCATAGATTCATCTATATAATACAAAATCTTGATCTTAACTTTTTTTAAATTAGTCCATCTGACTTGATTTTATACATTTTTAGTCAAGCATGTCCAAATATGTGGCTATTCTTGAATACAAAGCTTTCTTAGTCTATTACTTGTTTTAGAGAAAACATCATTTTTTTCATTGACACTTATGTTCCCCCCAAATACATCTTTCAGCTATAACATCTGATTTTCATCCTATTTAAATGAGAAAAAAAGAAGCAATAACTGCCATGTCAGCTAATACAGTAGAATACGGAATGTTGTCACCATTGGAGTCACTTGTAATGGATATAAGAGTTTGGCAATGTTCTTTCAGAAGAGCTTTTGAATGTCACTGATTTATGTTATCTATGAAGCATGCTGCTATTTTGCAATCCAGTTTAAAATTGTCTGTCAGCACATTAAAAGGCAGCAAAGGGATATGAAGAAATGCAGCACAAGCAAACCTTTACTTAGCCTTATTAATACTTTATTGAAGTGAGACTACAGAAATATAGGAATCCCAATGACTTGTGGTTACTAACATAGAATATTTTGTATAAATATCGTGAATATTATATTTATATCTTATAACTAATCCTAGAAGTTATTGTGTTTCATTTAAGTGACTTACTTGCCTTCAAAACAAATACATAAAACTGTAAAGTGTAAAGATGTAATTTCCACTCATCTTGTTGGATCCTATAACTTTCCTCAGTGTTAATTGTCTCAATTCATTGTCATACCATCAAAACTACCTTATTATCCTATCACACCTAAGTTTCTACAAGGAATAAAAAAGCACATTTGTGATTTTCCTTTGATTTACACTCTTATCATTCTCGAGATAAAAACACATTTCATCTGAGCTTAGTGGTCTTGTCTTTCATTAACATTGTAGCTGTATTTTGCAATATAGTCTGTAATGTTCTAAAGCTGCCACATATTTTCTTTTTAAAAAATGAATTGTATTTGCTTGAATTGGTCTCAGGTGTTGCAATAAGTATTGACCCCTGGGGGTAGTAACATCTTCCTGCTTCACCTTTATTGCTATTCCCATCACAGCATTCTATCAATGCCCATATTGACTGGCCAGTTATATCCCCTAAGGTGTGAAGCTCTTAGTCTACCAACCAATAGTGTACAGTTTACTGAGTGCTCTTAATTAGGCCTCCAAATCTTATTGCCCAAACCAAATTTAAACCAAAGGCTTTAAATGCATTTCAGATCCTATCATGAATTGCTATTGGGTATTCTTGACATCAAAATATAGCAACAGAGGTCATTTTGGATCTATATAAATTACAATGACATTGTTTTATTCATTTGTTATTAAAGTTTCTAAAGGCCTTTTGGTGAGGTTATTTCATTTGTTTTATAAATCATAGAAAAAAACAGGCTCATTCTCTTTCATTCTGAGGACCTCTATTTTTTGGTCTAATGTTCTATTAGGTATAATAGTATTAGATATATTCTTCTGAATATAAAGGTATATTTTGCTCTTTCTACATTTTGGTAATATAAGATAATGGAATAAGATTGGAACAAGAATTTTTAACACATTTCTTAACTGTTGTATCCCAACAATTTACATTTAGATTCATATATACTATGTAGGAAGAAATACAAAAATAATTAATGGAAATTACCCTATTTAGTGTACATTAAATGTAAGTATATGATTTTAATGCTTACCAAAAAGGTAAACAAGACTAAAATCAGAAAATATTTCTGCAAATAAATATCAAGTATCTTGACCACACAGAAAATCTGTTTAGGTGTCAAGTACAAATTCCTTATTTCCCTTGTCAGTGCACTGGTTCCATTTTCCTTCAGAAGTAGCACAGACTGAAAATCTTCAGCATGCTGCCTTTCTCTAATATTTTATGAAAAATCATAAACCACACATATGTATACACACACATCCCACACAATTTTGGAATGAATGATATTATTCTTAAAAGGGATTCTAATCTGCTACCAAAAAGTTTAATACTTGTGTTCAGGTGACTGACATATTGAATTTCAGCTTAGCAAATTGGCAACTTTTCTATTAGCAGTTATATGAAATGTTCCTATAATAACATAACATTAATTTTTCCTAATTAATATTCTGATTATTTATTTATACAGCCAAGATAGCAATATATATTTTCTGGTTGTGTCTGATTTTGCCAAGAAGCAAGACTTGTTTTTTTAGGAGAAGTCAAATAATGTAATCATCTGTCCCTTTGACAAAAGAACAATAGAGGTGGCAACTGCATTGTTTCTTAAATAGTAGCTCAACAAATACCCAATTACAGGAATTTCAATAGAAGAAGTGAATGAAGTGTTTTGGAAAAATAGGTTAAATAAAGTCTTAATCTTAATATGAACAGATAGAATATAATTTCATAATATAAAATGATATTTTATTATATCTTACTTGACAATGTGAAGTACCTGATAATATTTTACCTCATATCGCACATATGTGGTTATGAAATGCTGCCTCTTGACATTTTCATAGAACAACCATCAACCCGTGCTTTTCTTTTGTGCATCAGCACGTAATAGCAGGTCATAAATTGTGATTAAAATTCACAAGATGTTCCTCTGAATAAAATGGATGGCAGCATATGCTACCAAAGTGATCATTTGGACATGATATATAGCAGAAGATCCCATGAGAGCAATGGCTGCAGAGTGTAATCTCATGCATGCTGATCAGAAATGCAAGGCTGGCTGATATCATTGGACTGAATGGTACAGAAGTTTGGTTAACGTAGTTAATTGTGATAGCGATGTTCTTTGATTGTTCTGCTATAGTATGTCTGTCATTTGGATTATTTAAGGGGAAAAATAGCAAATCGACTTTTTGCTGAGAAAATGAGTCCATTACGATTCACCAATAAATAAAAATCTGAAAAGGACCTACAATTAATATTTAAAATGCACGCTTCCTTTATGTATGGCCAAGGTTTGCACAATGTATCTTATTCATTTTATAAGTTAAAATATAATAATTCCAATATTATCTTTTATGCCAGGTTAATTTGATAGAGGCACCAGACTGTTTGAGACATTCTTCTGAACAGATAGATATTACATTTGTACTGTATTATTGTACATTGAAAGAAACCTTAGTTTTCTATGTTGTTTGCTCACTATATTATAAATCTGGCAATTTCTCTTGTGTTAGTAATAAACATTCTACTGTATGAATGAAAATCACTGAAGTGATAAATATTAATTGTGTATAGTATCCTGTAATCATCACCTAATATGTCATGATGTTAGAAAAAGCTGACCATCTCTATAACTAAAAAGTATCTTTATGAATTATATTCTAGCAATATATTTTCTCCAATTCTATGGAAGTAAGAGTAGAGTAACCTTAGAGTTAAAATAAAAGAAACCAAATAAGTTAAAAAACACACCAGTGAACTAATAGGACAATTGTGGACATTTTATAGTATGCACTATTTGACCAATCATCTCCCAGCCATCATAAATCTTTATACACTAAATATAAAATAAGCAAGACTTGCCTTCTTTTTGTCTCCTCTCCAGTGAGGTAGTGAGAAAGGGCTCAGAATAAAATAGACTGATGTCTTTGCTAGATATGCAAGGTCTAAAAGACCAGAATTTGTTTCTAATTAGTTCAAGATGTTACTATGTAGTCAAATATTCATTGTCTTCCATTTTTCACTGTCTTTGTAAAAGATGGATGGATAACTTGTACGTATAATTATGCCTGCTTACAAGTATAATTAACAGAGTTGAAGAAAATGCATACAAAGGCTGTGCAGAAGAGTGTCTCTAATTGGCTACTATTAATCTAATGGTGAAAGGTGGGTGATAGAATGCCTCAAATAATCATTGTCTGGCTATCGTTTATGATAGAAGATAAAAATGTTAAGATACCTGAGTTTTCTAAAAGAAAGAAATATACTGTAGCCCTGATAACTGGATAGAAAAAAAATCTCAATTTTTCCATGTTTCTGACTGTGTTAGATGGACACAATGACAATGAAACTTATATCCAACAACCTTTAACTATAAAGCAATGTGTTGTGAGGTCCATCATACTACATAACTGTCATTCCTGTGGGTTCCCTCCACAAACAATAGAAATTCTGTATTAGCATGGCAAAAATGTGGTCATAAAAATGTAACATAAAGACATGTACAATTTTATTTAACTGATTTTATTCTGAAAGCAAAGTAAGGTGACTAAATGCGTGCTGTGGAATCATCAGAAAAGGGTGTTGAATCCAAGTCAGATTTCATTGTTGTCAGTGTATTCTATTACAGATTGACTTACGAAGTCTGCTTAGTGACTGTTCAAAGTTACAATGGCATTGAAAAAAGTTACTTGTGACCATTTTTCACAATTGCAGCATCCCCATGGTCACCTTATTGATATTTGGATGGTTGACAATAGACTCATCTTTATGATGGTTGCAGTAACCCAGGGTTATGTGATCAGCTTTTGCGACCTTCTGACAAACAAAGTCAATGAGAAAACCAGATTCACTTAATAACTGTGCTACTAATATAACAACTGCAGTGATTCACTTAACAAATGTGACAAGAAAAATCATAAAATGGGACAAAATTCACTTAACAAATTTGTCACTTAGCAAATTTTGGGCTCTATTGTAGTCATAAGTTAAGGACTAGAAAGAAGGATCCTTGGTGCTCTCTGAGCTTGGTNNTTTCCTTGCAGATGTTTCATTACCCAAACTACCATCATCAATGCTAGTGTAGAATGAAGTTTTTGGAAAAATAAAAAATCAGACCATCTCTGGTTTTGGATAGCATTGGATATTGTCTTGCTTACTGCTTACATCTATTCATATTTGGAAAGATATTTTACCCATATCTCTTAAATTGCAATTGAGAAGGATATTGTGTTCTATTGTTATTACTTATTGCAGTAGTGATATTCTGTTGTCTGGTACTATTACCTTTTCTCTCTATATTTTGATATATTCTGCCATGCAGTTATCAACTGGCCCTTCCATAGGGTGGCATTTTATCCAATGAATCTTACATAGAACTCACATACTTTGGGTAGTTTCCCATCACATGTCAATAGTTACATGGATTTTGATAGTCTGGACCATCTTTCTTATTTCTTGTTCCCAATACTAATATCTGTTCATTTTTGTTTGTTGTTGGTTTGTTTTTGCCCAGATTCTAAATTTTCACCAAGTCTTCTGTTCATATCCTTAAGGGATAGCAATGGCCTAGTGCTATAGTTAGCATAACTTTCTTAACTCCCTAAAAAGTGAATTAAGAATGCCATAGTATAAATCCTTCCAACATTTTTTCCAAAGAGGAGGTTTATACACATGTCCATCAAATTGTAATCTTCAATTTTGTTCAACACATTTTGGTCAGTTTTACATGACAATGAAACCTGTGGATTTTAGTTCCACTTTGGGCATGAAAGAGGGCTGGTTGACTTTGGGCCAGTCCCTCTTTCTCAGCCCACTCATCTCACAAGGTTGTTGTTGTAGGGAAAATAGAGGAGAAAGGAATATTACGTATGTTTGCAGCCTCAAGTTTATAAAAATAATAAAGGCAGGATAAAATGATCTTTAAAAAATCTCTTCACTCCCCTAACTCACAGCAGAGTAGTATACATACCAGCAGGACCAAGCAGCATTATTGTCTATTCTGTTGAATGCAGCCATCCCCTATGATGATTGGTGTCAAATCCCCTGTACCTTATTTGGTGGTTTTGCACCAATCATTTGCGATTAGTATCAGGTGATTATAATCTTAATGTATCATAATACAATTCCTGATATACCCTAACATATAAGAAAACACTGGTTGTGTCAGATAAGGTTAAAGGATGAGCTTTAGGCTGACTGGTAGCAATGTCATGCGGGCATCAATTACACTGTGCTGAGCATCAGTTCAAGCTTTGTGCAGTTTCTGCTGTTATAAAATGGGGGAAGATAGAGATACGGCTTTGTTTTAAGGTACATATCACTGAAATACAGCACAATGGTACAGTATATTTTCTGTATTTATTTTGTTGTGCCACTTGTCAGCATTTTCTTCCAACATTTATGTCTCCTCATACCACTTCATTATTTTTTTCATTGCAATTCAGCAAAAACACTGTCATTGCTCACAGTTCTTTTTCTTTTTTCTTTACTAAGGTAGCATATAGATTTATATCATTTTCACTATGGAAACAAGGCAAAATGGAGAAAAAACAATTATGGCAACTGACCCACCATTCACAATATAACAACTAAACAGCTTGGCTTAAAATTAAAAAAAAAAAAATCTATTACAAAAGCGGTTTCTAGACCTTTGCAGAAAAAATAATGACAGGTGAAAACAAAGCAGGTTTAATTAACTACTTATGAAGCAACAGGAACATGGCTTAAAAATGTTTTACTTTTTAAAGCGCAAGTCTATGGATTTCATGATTTTATGACTAATTTGTATCTTTCATAATGAATTTTAATATCTATTCAAGCTACATGGGTTACAGTTGTGAAAGTTTAGTGATTTAATGTGACCATCAGGCAATTATTTACTATATTTAGATTGAATGATTTTCTTGGGATGCTGCCTGGTTCTTGAAATGTTAATGCAGAAAAGTTGGTTCATGTAAGATATGCCTATTGCAGCCTTTTGTGATTTCAGATTTCATAGTTTGTAAGAGGAAATGAATAGAGATAAATTAAGAAAGAAAGAATAAAAATAAGTATTTTTATTTAACTGTAACTATTTTGGAAGATTTCCACCACAAATCCAATGAAAATAATTAAAGATGTGTTTGCCTTTTTGAGCTTAAGCAATGCCAGATAGTTCCTTACCTTTCCCTAATATGCTGTAACACAATGCTAGAAAGCATGGGATTGTTCCTATGTTGCCTAGGCAACCAGCTGATTCTCCTGATCATTGTGCTCTGTGCTGCATCGAATACTAATACTAAAAGACAGGGATGCTTGTCTGCATTGCCTAGACAATTTGGTAACCCTCTGAGTTTCCTGGTACTCTACTGTATTACAGAAGATGAATAACAGAATTGGGAGGGACTTTGGAGATCTTCTAGTCCAACCCCCTGCTCAAACAGGAAGCCCTATACCATTTCAGACAAATGTCATCCAATCTCTTCTTCAAAACCACCAGTGTCCCCAGAAATATGGGGACAAAGGGAACTCAATTTGTGTGCAGTACACATTTGTGGAGAAATCAATTTTCAGGCAGAGATTGAAATGACAATTCCAGCTAACAGAGGTGTGAAGATTTATAGCTAATTTCTTCTAATAAAATACTTTCTAAGTGCTACAAGTTTTGAGATATGGAGATGATTTCATTTTTCTCCTTTATTATCAATATCATGCAAATTCAAGCTGCATGTTTTGCTTTTGAAACTGATAACCTAAAAGTATGTTGGAAATTATATGGTCTTTTAATTTGTAAACTTAATCAAGAATAATTGTCAAGGCCATACACATGGCCAAAAGCAATTATATTGTTTAACCATCAGGTGGCTTACTTCGGCACATACTGGAGATGTATAAACTTATACTGGTACATTCTGATAATGATTTTGATTCTATGTGTTTTGTACATAAGAGCTGGATATTTTTAAAAGCACACTAATAAATAAGAAGCCTGCACACACACATAAGCAGTTCACATAAATATGAGGCTTAGCTCTGAGGTAAACCAGACTGAAGTATAGTATGGAACAGATGGTCAAAAAAAAAATAATATGCAAAAGGAATCCAACTAGCAGAGTTAATTAGATGTAATCATGGGAATTCTTAGTCATGGATGAAATTCTTAGTCATGGATGAAAGCTATTCTCATGGAATTGTCATTATAATCGATATAGCAATAGCATGTCACCATGATCTAGTTAATCACATGAGGATATTTGAAATTGGTCATTTCAGAGTTTATATAGAAAATAAAGATTATATGGGAAATAGTACTACTTCCTTCAATATAGAACATCTAAGAACAACTAAGTATTATCTTTACATCCTTTGTTCAATATAGTCATATTCTTATTTTATTTATTTGTATCCTACCTTTATCATTTTTACAAATAATTCAAGACAATGAACATATCCAATGTACCTTCCTCCTATTTTTCTCACAGCAACAGCACTGTGAGATGGCTTGGGCTGGCCCAAAGTCACCCAACTGGTTTTCATGGCTAAGATGGGACTTGAACCCATAGTCTTTTGCTTTCTAGCCTGATGCCTTAATTATTAGACCAAACTGGCTCTCCTTATGACATATAAGCAGTGAACTAGCTAAGACATGGGTAATTATCCACACAGAACATAAGGCACTTTGCAAAACAGGGGTCAAACAGCCTGGTGTTTCCCTGCAACACCAACTAAAACCTGCCCTGGAGAAAGAAGAACCACCAAAAAGGTCTTCTGACTCCCAGCATCCAGAATTTGCCCCAAAAGATACTATGATCAGTGCTGTCAAAGAATTTGGATAAATTGAAGGCCAAGACACAAGTATTTTCCAATCATGGCTGTTGTTCTAAGCGTTGGATTAGGAAGGTGGGAGTCCTTTGGGAGTTTTATTGATATGTCTTTCCTTGTTTTGTTGGCCAGCATCACCACATTGTTTTCTACCTTGTACTTTTATTATCTATTTTTGTGGCCTTTGTTGCATTTTATTATTCTTTGTCATATTTTCAGCTACCCATGTCATTCTGGATTTAAACATAAACAAAATAAACTAAAATGAAATTAACATAGTCCCTCTCCTATTCAAGATTTACAGTATATGAAGCCACTGGATTGGTTCATTTGTTAGTAAAGAATTATACTCAATATATGTCTATCTCTGATGGAAAAATGAATGATCAGATCTTTTCTCAATGTCTGAAGGCTATCGGAATCTGGATAGAAAATATCAGATTTCAACTTTACCAAAATTAAGGGTACCCCTTTGAACCTCAATTTAGAGGTTCAAATTATTGCTTCCAGAGGCTCTCACATTCTTCCATTCAGAAATGGTGAACAGTTTAGGAGTTTTGCATTCCTAGCTCTTGCTTGCACAGCAGGTGGCAGCTGTAGCCAAGAAGGTCTTTGCAGAACTACATGTTCTGCACTAATTATGCTTATTCATAGATAAGGGATGCTTTGCTTATATTCACTGATGTCTTCTAGTTGGACTCTGGCACAATTTCATGTGGCACATCAATAGTGCCCAGCCCATTCCTGGATCAAAAGTCTCTGCTGGTTCCCTGGCTTCCTCCCTCTACATGAAGTACCTGAAAGTTTTAGCTGGTATAGAATATGCTGGTCAAGGCATTTATGATCCCTTAGCAGTTTTCTGTATCAATGCTATTGCCAGCCCTTCAAGGTAAGTCAGGTAGGGGAAAACACTCAATATGTTTAACTGGAACTCTATTGATATAGGCTATAATAACAAAACATTGAAAGCCTGTATTTTTCCTTCCCTTTCTCTTATTCCCCCAGTGAATTAAGGCATGGACAGTCTTAGATTCTTTCTTATATTTTCTGTTTCCCAATCTTAACACATCCTTTTGTTTTCATGATTCTTTCTGCATATTTGCTCTAAGGTCATCTCTGTAACTCTCCAAACATCTTTTTGGATTGCTTGGGAGATTTGGGATTTGTTCCATCCCTTTGATTGATTCATCTGGAGATAGTTCTCTTCAAAATTATATTTATTATGTGATGTCTCTCAGGACTCTCTTCAGTATTTAAAACTACATCTCTTCTGAAATTGATATTTACATAAAACCATGGGGGATATTATCAAAAAAGTATCAGATGGTTATTATGCTAATAACACCAAAAGTTATTTTTCTAAAACATTATCTAATAATGGCTTAAAATTCAATTAATAGAAGATGCTGATCATTTTGCTTCGCCCCCTTCCATTCATTTTTCAGTTATACAATATACATAGTTTTGGCAGATCTCAGGGGGAGACAATAGCCAGAAACGTATTTTATTTTATCAACAAAACTTGAAACCCAAGTGAATTTTGTCACTGTTTGTATCACTAGACGGTAGAAATTTCACTACCTTAACCATATGTTTTTTCTGCTTTCATTTTATTAGTCTTTTCAGTTATTCAACATTTTAATTTTAATCAGACCCTACTGGGAAACTAATCTTCCCCCCTTCAGTCATAGCTGTTACATGGGTTTTGTTTCAATCTTATAAATTACCAACATTTTTTTTATATTCAACAGAGAAAGGGATTTGGTATCTACTTTTTTGTACAAGGAAAAGATCATTTCTTTCTTTTATTCTTTTGATAGTTTATTAAAGTTTACTATAGCATAAAATACAATGAAACAAAGATTAAAAAGGGAGGAAGGGTGAAAGATGAGAGAGAGAAAAGAGAAGAGACAAAAAAAGTGCTGACTTTTGACTCATTCCAATTACATTAGCATTCCAAAAATACTCAATTTCCAACCTCAACTTTTTACATTACCTGTAATTACTACAAGCCTGTTCTAAAACTACACAATTATTAAATCTTCAAACTAAATTCCAAATTTCATTTTTTTCTATTTTAAGCATAAAAAACAGAAGCAAAGTTTCACTAAAAACAAGACTAAATATAATGCCTTTGTTTAAAGCAGTTTACACTGCCATGTTAATCAAATCCAGTTTCCCCTGTTGTGAGAAGTGATATACAGTAGAACTGCTGGTCACAAACACTTCTGACTAGGTCCAAATTGGATCCTGACCAAAAAATTCACAAAATTTTTGAATCTGGTCATGAACACATACTTGGGTGGTGATCAA
>AZIM01002232.1:40312-51392 GCA_000516915.1 Ophiophagus hannah
AGGGATTCTTGCTCCAGGCTTAAAACCCGGGAGCTCCAGCAACATATCTTCAGCCTTATCAGAGGCAAGTGGCCAGGAGGGGAAGGAGCGGGGCCAGCCAGGGACATGATTTGCTGGTTTCCTGGAAAGAATCTTAACATCTGGTTTCATAAAACTGGTGGGAACCAGTAGAATCCCACCCCTGCATGATGGTGCAGTGGTTAGAATGCAGTGTTCTAACCCTAACTCTGTTCACATTGACAGGAGTTCGATTCCTTAGAACCTGACCAGTTCTAGGTTGACTCAGCCTTCCATCTTTCCAAAGTCATTAAATGAAGACCCAGGTGCGGGGGTGGTGGTGGTGGAATATGCTGATTCTATAAACTGTTTAGAGAGGGCTACAAAGCACTGTTAAGTGAATTGTAAGTCTAAGTGCTATTGCTCTTATCATGTAAACCAGAATATTTATTAACTTACCACCTTTCTTTACCTTCATTTTTGAACCAAAACACTAAGAACTTTGTCCACCCACTAAAATCCTTTTATTTGAAAAATATACAGTATGGCTATTCATTAAAACAGATATCTTACATACAAGCTAGGATGAATCAGAAAACTTATTCAGAGAAGTGAAAGAGAAATAAAAGATGGGATGACCAAGGAGAAAGACACAAAAATTGCACCAGTTGAAAAAAAGAGTGTTTTGACAGGATAGTCTTGCTAACTTTGGCCAAAGAAATTAAGGTTTGGTAGAAAGCACAATCCATCCTCCTCTTAAGATTGAGGATGGAAGTTCTTCCACAAGAATAGTGAGGCTAGAAATAGAGAATAAAGAATGGAAGATGTGAGAATTCATTCAACTCCCGGGGCACAAATGTGAATAATCAACAGCTTCTCAACTTCCAGGGAATGAAGCACAAAGCAAACAATTAAAACATGGAAAGAAGCAAAGGCAATAATATTGGCATAAATTTGCATCCTAGCTGTGACAGAGAACATTGCAATCAACTATTCTATATGGCTTCATACTAATATTGAAGAAATATTTTTTTCCTGTTATGGTGTCCCATGTTTTCAAGATGAAACAATCTGATAAGGTTTTTGTGAAGTCATTTAGAGAGTAACAATTTTAAAATAAGTATAAAATATGCTGAAAGTTTGCTCACATTTGAAGGAAACTGGTTTGATATTTAACCCTCTCATTGTGATCTAGTTGTACAGGATAAGCACTCTGCCAAGTTTCTCCCATGCATGGAAGTCCACTATTTTAGTGAAAACTTGACAAAATTAAAATTCTATTCTGTGTGAAGAGGCATCATGGATAAACGAAAGATTTTTATCTTCTTCATATGCAAAGAAAGAATGAAAGCATGTCTGCCACAGATTCATATTTAATGGTGTGCTATGTCAATGAATTTTATAATAACTAAACACGACTTTTTGTCTCTAAAAAAATAATGAACAGATACAGGACATTCATGATGTTCCTCCTTTATCATTAAGTGTAGTGCCTCCAGTGAATAAATAATATTAAAAGTGCTATAAAATTAGAATTAGAATGGATGAATACAACAAATAAGAATTAATATAATCTTAAATCTTTTCATTAAATCTTTTACATTCAGTAACAAATCAAGCAAATCAAATTGTTTCTGGATTCATGTGATAATCAACATTCATATTTACTGTACCACGCATGTATGTAATTTTGTGATGAGACTTGTTATTCTAGTAAAGAGACAGACTTATTTTATTTCATTGCTATTTAACAAAATAAAAATTCAAATAAACTTTTATAAACAGTATTACCATGACAACCCTCTAATGAATTTGATATTAACTATATAGTAATTTTATTACATAGAATACGTATACTATAAAAATATTTGCAACTGCCTATTTGGTAGTTTTATATAAGTTTAAGCATAATGAAGATGAATATTGCCTTAATTAAACATTAATGACAGATTAATAGAACTTAATTATTATTTAAAATATATGCATTATTAATGAAAATTTTTATGGGCATTACCACTTTCTAACTACAAATTAATATGGCAAGACTATTGCAAACAATGATTAAAACAGGACTTCCTATGCTTTTTGAAGAACTTAATGGCCCCCTTTGGAGATGCTAATTGGCAAATTCTGTCTCTCTAGGTTTTTGAGGTTGAGTTGTCATGGAAAAACTGCTTTGAAGTTGGCAGTTCTGACTATTTGACTACAGATTTTTCTAGTCTAAGTATGGATGAAAAGCACAGTATTGTGTCCCATGGGGCAAGAAAATCCAGGAAGCTTTAAAACAATAACCCTTTATATTGAACAAAACCAAATGGAAGTAAAACAGCAGGCTATTCAAGTCTGTTTGTCTATGGTGTGTGTGTGTGTGAGAGAGAGAGAGAGAGAGAGAAAGAGAGAGAGAGATTCTTTCTCTCTTTGTCTCTCTTTAATGTGAACAATCATCTTGAATGTGAAGAAAAACATATTATTTAATATAAACATAGATAAATAAAAGAATTGTTCCTCCTTATATTTTTGTGCACTGATATTTCATTGAGAACTCCACCTTTCTGTATGGACACAATGTAGAAAGGCTGAAACAGATGTTCATCAATGAAGGATAAATGGATTTCCAGTTGGTGCCTCATTTCAGATTTGCTTGCTCCATGAAATGGTTACATTACATATCCTCATCTCAAACAATTCTGATAAACGAGCATGGAATATTTCCAAAAATCATCTTTATATTTATCTTTTCTATATTCATTTCTATCTTTAGATATAATGCAAATGATTCATATATGAGTGTAGCATGGTGAAACAAAAGTCTTCATTCAAATTAGAAAAAAAACCCTATTCAAGGAGTTATTCGGAAAGATATTTAAAAACAATTAAAATAATGATTGACATGATTCTAAATAAGATAAACTTTGAAAATAAAAAGAAGAGCAGCATTAGTCTTATGAGATAGAAATAATTATTCAGCATACTATGATAATGGAAAGAAACTTTTGACAAGAGACTTCAAGGACTGTTCTAGAAACCAAGTACCATAGGAAAATCTTTGAAAAAGCAATCCATAATTATTGAAATAATATTAAAAAGTGAATCTAACATAACAATTGACATTCCAGAATAATACATTTTAGAATTAAGTCTGGACTGGATGGGCAGGGAGGGAAGAATTAAAAATGCAAAATGGAAGTTGTGACTGCCATCTTGTCTTTTTAAATTCTTCTTGCATGCCTCTGCTTAGAATCACAGAAAGACATTTATGCCACTGAATTCTTCTGACTTCAGGAATCTAAATTTTCCAAAAGATTGGAAAATTTGCTATCAAAATTACATCTGAATTCATACAGTGAAAGTGATTCAACAGTAGTTTGTTCCAGGGTGGAGGATTTTTTTTCTCATTCAATCAGAATTGGTATTCCTGAAACTAAAACCTAGTATAAAATGTCCTACACTCCTAAATCTTCTAGGAACATCTTTGAAGTATATGAGATTCCTATCCTAAGTCAACAATACTCTCTTCTCAAGAGTAACAAAACCAATTCATTCAATCTACCTTACCTATTCTCTAGTATTTCTTAAAAACCAATTCATTCAAGCTACATTATTTATTATCTAGTATTTCTTTAAAAACATGGATAGAGGTTCAACTGAATTAACAGCAAGTTTCTTTCATTTGGTAATGATATAAACTCATGAAAATACATTCCTAGGCCACATTTTATTTAATCTAACATTTTATCCTGTCCCTTCATCGTCACAAAATCTTGTGGCATATTAATATCAGGATCAAACTTCATCATGGAAAACTTTCTAGCAAACTTTCCCCCCTTCTTTTAGACATAACAATGCAAGAGAAAATACATTGTTACTCTTTCATGTGCAAGGCTGCTGTTGTAAACAGCATTTTAACTCAAGTAGATTCCCAAATGGATCTTTTCCAAACTTTATTTTACATTTTGGCCATTCAGATCACTTGTATAGAATTAAAACAAAAAAAATGGTTTTTTTTTTCTTGCCCTAGTGCTTGTAGATTAATTATTTACTGTTCTAATGAAATTGCATCTAAATTGGGTCTGTAAATAAAGTCCCCTGGTGTTAATCAGTCATGGCTAGTAACATGTCAGTCTTTCTGGGTTACTTTTGGATTGCCTTCTTCTATGATCAGGTAGGCATGATTTCTTGAACTCTAGTCCTTTCCCTTCTTCAGTGATATTACATTATTCATATTTCATTTGTGTTGATACATCTGGAAATAGCTACATTTCAAAACTCATGTCTAGTCTTATTTTGTTTGCTACGTTTTTCTTCTCCAAAATTTCAGATCCACCTCACTATATCTACCAACTCATTATCCATTTTTCTCTTCCTTCCTCACCTTTTGAGAAAGTATTGGTGTCTGTGAAATCACTTATCTGTTTCTCTCCATATACTTCTCAGGCATCACCTTCTGCCGAGAGAATGGAGAATGACCTTAAGGGATAGAGAAAGAGCCACTACCAAGGCAACAGTCAGATAAATAGGCTGATCCAGTTCCAATAAACATTTCCCTTCCCTAGTTCACACAAAGATAATGTGAGGCGGGGGAAAATATAGTTCATTTGTGGGATCATATAACAGGATGCTTTGCTCCACAGTCCATTCACATTCATTCTATACTTAAAATGTTTGCTAGAATACAAAGCTTATTCTTTATTTCAAAGAAGGTTCATCAAAATAGGAGTTGATGAGGTCCAGTCATTATTTCTTAACATTACATTGAGCAAATTGTATATTAATTCTTTTTATTATTTTGTATATACAGTACTTGAAAACAAAATTTTTATTATTTTTTTATCATCTTAGCTCAGTCAGAACTTTACCTTTACTTACTTAGTTAGACCTTTACATTTACATGATACTTACATATACTCTTTCCCCCTTTCTTCATTCCCTTGTGCACTCACTTTCTTCAGAACTCCTGCAATATAGAGGCTACAGAAGAAAAGTGTTTTTGTTCTAATTATATAAATGTTACTCTTGGAAAAAGAAATTAATCATATATATCACTGAAGCTAGAATGTCATTTCTAAGAATTCAACAATAATAAGAGGAAAAGGAAATGTTTGCATTGTAATTGCTTTCAGTTCCTATATCAAACTCTACTAATAAAGATCAAGCTTAACACTTAATGAGAAACTTTAATTACGGGTAATTTTTCAAGTACACTTTCTATAGCATAATAATATAATAGCATACACTTGAAAAATTACACAAATCCATCAGGTACTGAGGTTATGAATATTATTGCAGTGACATTATTTTAATGGTAGAATGATAAGCTTCACTTCACGGTGCTTCAACTGAAATTCAAGGCAGAGCATAATGGATCAATCTGAAATTAGTGTGCAGGAGATACAGGGTTGCAAAACAACATAAGACCTATTGATTTTTCTTGAGTGCTATGGCTTTTAAATGAATTCAGCTAAGATGCATTCTTTCTGAATGGAAAAGAATTTGGCTGTTGTCAATTTAGCTGAAAATTGAAAAACAGAAAATGACTAGAAAAGTGGACAAATAAGAGGGATCTCTGGGGTTAATAAAAGTGAAGGCAAATTTCTACAGAAATACTTTGCCAACAGTTGGAAAGTTATTCAGCCTCACTCCAGTGGAGCATCATGTGCTGAGAACATTATCATCAATACAAGCAACAAGGAGAGGTTAAAATAGCTTGCAAGTAATTGGCCAGATCATGCTCATAATCACGCTCATAACCTCAAACCAAAACCTCAAACAAATGCATGGCAAGAACATCATACAAGATTGTTCACAAATATTGTTACAGGATATAATGATCAGCAGAAGCTTTTCAATATTTTTCTGTTTTTTTCCTGGCAGAATACTATTTGTGGTACTCAGCAGACCATTTAGGAAAACAACAAAACAATCAGGATGGAAGGCCCATTAAGGTTTTCCAAAATAAATGTTATTTTCTGCTAAAGGGGAAAAATATTTCAGCATAAATTTCAATTTCAGATCCAGGAATATACAAATTTTATTTATAGTTTTCCATATAACAATGTCAATTGCTGAGAACTGTCTTTGTTTCATTTTAGCTCAAAATGATCGTTATCCTTGAAACAATTTTTCCTTTTGTAGCTATAGGAGATTAAGGATTTAATTTCCTTAACAAATGTAAAAACCAATAATTAGAGTATTTTGTACAAATATGCCTTATTCCAAACAGCCATTTTTGGTGTTTAAAACAAAACATACACATGTGGTTGCATGAAATGATATCATTTTATAAACATTTTGAATGCCACGGATATGCTTATTTTATTTTGCAATTTGTAAGTGGATTGCTCTTTTGAAGCATTTTACTATCTAATCAGAAATATAATTGGATCCAGTCATGTTGTACTTCTATTGGTTTAGACTGCTTGGGCTAATGCAATGGATGAAGAATTGGGAAAAGTTCATTATGTAATTAAATGGGAGAAGACTGCTCAAAATTGCTGGCATGTTAGCCTCCAAGTAAGTTCCTGCTATTTTTTTTGAATAGTCTGTTATAGAAAGGTTCCGTTTTAGGTAGATGGATGTGTTGCACCTACTGTAGATCATGCAACTGAGTGGCTTGGAAGTAACTGTGCTTTATTTTATTCAGAAGTAATGTAAAGGAATATGTTGATATACCATGCTTCATATAAAGTATTGCTAATGCTGTTAAAAATCTTAATTATAGAATTTTATTTAAAGTAATAAAATTATATCTTTTATATAACTATTAAAATAATGTTGATTGGAGGATTTCTTGAGGTTCAGTAATGTGTCTATTTTACAGATGTTATTATTTGTAAAATAATAAAATCAATATTATTATAACCTGCTGATCTCCAATATTCATTTACAAATTGTGAACCTTTATGTCAGCTTGTGATGGTTTATTGAGCTTTGATATTCTACTATTCAATTAGGAAAAAATCAAAATTTCTATATATGACCAAACACATTAGTTGAGAGAAACACAATTGTTTTGGTTGGGCTTGAACCTAGCAAGCAAGCTCCCCCTTCAAAAGCTCTTACTGTTGTATCTTGCTAATTAGGTGGAATAGTAGTACCCATAAAAGGTCAGACAAAGGTATGATTTACTTAAAAAATTAAAACATTAAGAAAACCTGTAGGATGGAAATAGGTATGGTTTATACCTGCCTGTCTAGCTTGTTTATATTCATACTGGAAGGCTGCTAACTGAAAGGAATGTTAGACAGATTAGACATTGTCTTGGGTCAGTGCTTCAATATTTAACAGTTTCCTATTTAATTCCTATCCAAAGAGCTTTAATCAAGGCTCTTGATAACCACTCAATTAATAGGGCCTCTAAAAGACAGTCTTGCCCTTGTACACATCCCCAGCACTTTAGATTCAAACTATTTCTAGATATCAACCAATTGTTACTGCATTCAGCTATTTTTAATTTCTTGTTGAAATAAAATGAAGGACAGTGGGATAATACAGATCTTACTGTATGGCAAGAATGCTTAGCCAAAACTGCCTTGCTAAACAGCCTCACTTTTGGTGTCTTGAATTGTCATCAAATCTCCTGGATGTCCTGTCTCTGAATCTACCTGCTTTTAATAGATTTCCTAGATTTCCCAGATGATCCCTTACCTTTTGTGCTGCCCAACTTTCTAGCTTTCAATCTTTTCCAAAGTTTTTTTCTTCCCTGCAACTTTTCACAAGGAACGGTTTCCTCCATTTTGGAACCTTCCTAAGATGATTTTCTTAAAGGTTTCACTTTGTCTTCTAAGAAGACCTGCTATTGGATACCTGTATTTTTATTAATACATCCTTTTTAAAATTTGAAAAAGAATAGTTAAATCAATGAACTATTTTATACTTTCAACTTATTGTGTCCTGTGTACTTGGAATGATCATTTGTTAGATTAGTCCTGAATTTTCTAGAATATTGCTTTATTGTAAATGAGCAAGCATGTGGCTTTATGCAATTCAATTATTCTGGGGAAATACTTCCTATCAGCAGGACATTTAGATAGTTCAAATTGATTCTTCTTAGGATTTATTCATCATGATGAGCTAATTTAGGAACCCCTGATTTCTCTCTATCTTGCAAACTGACTATTTGGCAATGAGCACATCAGAGTTTAAGACTGATATGTCACAATAATTAAACTATAGAATGATTTCTGATAATTATTTGCACATTTGTATTGACAGGAAATACTAAATGGAAATAATGTAGCAATGATACTAGTGTACTTACATGCTCATCATAAGCCAGAATTCTTGGAACCAATCTGGTTTATGAATATAAATAAGGATGCTAGCAGTGGCATTCACCAGCTGGGATTCTTTGCAATTATTTCAGGCAAAACACAATCAACACCTGGAGCCTTGTTCACCTTAAGGAATTCAATCAATCAGATTACCTTTTGTACAGAAATATGTGTGTGTGTATAAATTTTGAACTTGTTCCTGGTCGATCTCACTCTTATTTATCTTACTAACACAATCCATGTATAGCCCGGCTTGAATTGATAGTTGATTGAGGGCAAGGATAGTGGATTTCCTAGTAGTTTAGCAGTTTGTCAGAAAAGGGAATAATCTGTCTTCCTGATTGACTGAATTAGCTTCTGCCAGATCTCCTTCAGTGCTAATCTTTTCTTTATTTTTAAAAGGGCTGTGTATTAAACCTTTAAAATCAATCAAGAAAATATTTGGTCCTTAAAAGGAAAATGTTTATTTTCTATACACTGTATAATATGAATTTTTTTAGCTGTGCACAGTCCTAATAAAACAATCTTTTAAAATAGTTTACACTCCAGATACTCAAGTGTTGTTTTGTTTCTTTGACAAAAGCAGATTTCAGATTAAAAATCATACAAGTCTAAACATGGGCTTTGAAATTTGTTATCTCATAGGAGTGCACAAATTTCTAAGGTTGCTAGACAGTATGAGATCACTTTTGCACTACTTTCATTCCATTTAATTTGAACTTCTGTGTTATTTTCCAGCATTAAAGTGAGTACTTCTTCTGTTAATCACCATTCCCAAAGGGATGTAAATTAATATTAGGAGGTAGTGATTGCTTTATAATTGTGATTTCACCTCCATCTAAGGTAGGACATTGGGAAGAACACACAATGTGATCCAGTAATCAACTGTTAATCTATTCCCTGCCCCCCAAATATATGCTGGATGATTCCTATCTAGCCAGTCATTGACTGTTCACAGCTCCAAATATGTGGACATTTGCCTGATGCACAATCCTTCCCGATGAGATTTTATATCCTTAGTTTTTCTAGTATACAGGGATCCCTCTAGTATATCTTTTTTGTGACAGAATAATAATCAATAGTTCTAAATCAATAAGGTTTTCTTAAGATTTTCCAGAATGTTCATTATTTTATCTTGTTCATTTCTTGGCAAGAAAGCAAAAGCACTGATAAGGTCAGCTTCAGCTGGGTCTAACATAGCTTTATTTATTGAGACTGTCTAGCTCCCACAACCTTGCTTTTTCAAGACCAGACATGGGAAGAGGAAAACTTATCTGGTAAAGTTTTTAAACTGTTAAGGCTAGCCAAGCAGAATTGAATAGGGAATTAACTTTCACTTGTTAGGGACTCTGATAGGGATATTTGAAATGGTGCTAATATAATTTCATTTGAATAGCATCAGTGTGGATAGTAGGGTGATTAAAGATAACAGAATTAGTTTACAATGCTTGGAACCATTCAACAGCACGTCAATCTATCTGCATGTATCGACAGTGAAGGATGTTTTAGGGATGTTACAACTGCTTTCCTGGAATCTCAGCATCCAATATTGTTTCAAGAAAAAAAGAAGCAATCTTTTTTTTTTTTGCCTGAACAATTTAACTTGCAAGGAATTGCTTCTTTAGTACTCAAAGAGATTTAGTATGTGTGAAGCCTCCACAATTTGCCTTGTCAAAGAGTAATAATTTATTAATACAGACATTTGATTGTAGTACAGATTTGTCAGTTTGTTTTACTTTAACAACATGCCTTTTATCAGAGTGCATGTCCAGAATATGTGACTTAGCCAGAACTTATGCATAAGTCTTAAATGGAAGGTTCAGCTTTATATTTTTGAACAAAGGCCTCAAAGTCTTTTCCCCAGCAATTTCAGATCATATTATATATCTAACAGCTGCTCAAATATTGTAATAACAGTTTATGTTGTAAAAAGGCATTTCTTTGCTATAAGCTGTATTCAATTTTACCATGGGAATCTTTGCATATTCTAATTTTGAATCTTGTTTTGAATTGTACATTATTTCCCTTGAAGTCAGCAAGTGCACTGGACTGACTGGGATTGAATCCATATTTTCATGTAACTTTTTGTTGACAAATAGTGAAAGATCAATCAGCTATTGTTTTTCAGATTCATTCAAGTGATTCAAGGGCTGCAAATTTGTTAAAGCTGGGTAAGAAATTTGTTTTACTTTACCATGTAACAGACCTTGATTATAAAAAATATTTCCAACTGTTGTCATGTAGTTTCTATTTTCTATATTACTGAAATCCACTCAGAATCTTTACCTCCAGTCTATGAATTTATATTTTGTCTTGCCTAATGAAGTTGTGATTAGATTTAAAATGATCTAACTAATATAATAAAAATCTAATAAGTCTATTGTATCCTAATATAATTATTTTAACTAAAAATAGCTAAAAAAAGCAAAAATAATTAAAACGTACTATTATAACATAACATGAAACTGAAAGGACAGGGTTTGTTTTCATAAGCCAGAATTTTTGGAACCATTTACAGGGATGGGCAGCAGCTCACTGGGCTTTCAGGAAGTCTTCCCATTTGGAAATGGGAAGAATTGAAAATTGACCATTTTGCATGCAAAACATCTGCTTTATTGAGCTACCACCAAAGAAGTAGCAACAAAAGACTTCTATTTCTGTCAATGACTCCTTCAGTGCTATGCAGGCAGCAAGGCTAATTGTACATGACGTGAAAAAGTGATTCATGCTGAAACTACTGCCAATCACTGTCAAAGAGTGATGCTAAGATTACTAAAGGTAGAAGCATTCCTTCCTTCCTTCCTTCCTTCCTT
>AZIM01002233.1:49736-63464 GCA_000516915.1 Ophiophagus hannah
TAAATAGTTGGACAGTGTTGAGAGAATTAGTTGTTTAGCAGAGTGATGGCGTTAGGAAAATAATTGTCCTTGTGTCTGGTTGTTCTGGTGTGCAGTGCTCTATAGCGTCATAGGGTAGGAGTTGAAACAATTTATGTCCAGGATTTGAGGGGTCTGTAAATATTTTCACANNNCTCTTTTTGACTCGTGCAGTATACGGGTCCTCAATGGAAGGCAAGTTGGTAATAATTGTTTTTTCTGCAGTCCTAATTACTGTCTGAAGTCTGTGTCTGTCCAGGCGCTTTCAGTTCTGTTTGATCCAGTCCAGTATTCCAGTTTTGTATCTATTATTACTTTGAAACACTGGCTCTTGATCCTAAATAGGCTGAGATCCTATAATCTCAGAAAACATAGGAGCAGAAATGGAAAGGAAGCCTCAATAATGCAAAATTGCCTTTAAAGAGGCAGGGTTTGTTAACGGTCAATCTTGTGTCTCATTTCTAAAATGGAAAACTCTAACAGAGCACTTTGTTTGCAATGGCATAAAATACATATTTGGAAGTTAGGCACAAATATATGAAATGTGAGAGAGAAAGTTTGTGTATACTCAGATACACCAACACATACACTATAAAGATAGCCTGTGAAAATAAAGCAAGCAGCTTATAGACATTAGTCTTAAAGGAATCTGTACAACACAGAAATCATTTTGAATGTTGATTGTACAGGAATGACAAGAGTAAAATAACTTACTCTAATCTAACAATACATGAAAGCTCTTTCTCTCTTCTAAGAAAACAATTATTGCCTAGCTAAAACCAGTTTGGTGAATTAATGACTTTGGGGAGTTCCTTTATATATACTTGCACACTTGAGATATTGTGGCTAGATTTTTACACAATGGGGATAGCAACGAGAGCCTGCTCATAATGGCTCATTTTGAAAAACAGAACTAATCTGGTTTTCTTGTCTACTGGGACACATCAGCATCAATTCAAATATTTTGTTTTAACTGGGCCATGGATATGGTTGCAATTGAAAGGAGCTGTCATATTTTCCCTAGTTGTTGTCCTTAATACTTCTTTCTAACTTTAAAAGATTAAAAGGAGAACTGGAAAAGGAAACAGATGGAAAGAATCAAATTGGTCTTTGCCAAGTTATGCTAGTTCAAAAGTTGATACCAAGCTCAGTTCAGCTACCATACAATGCCACCAAATGTCTTCTGATTTTGATGCATATGAAATTCAACACAGAAAATAGATATGTATTGAATGTTGATAGGGAAAAAACAGGGAATCAAGAAGCTAGTAAAAAAAAGTGTGGTGCATTGAGTAATCCATTTGTAGGTTTCCAAGTGTTAAAACTATTAATTCATTTAAAATACAACAAAGGGATGGTATTTCCTTATGGGCAGTTACATAATTGGTACTGTACCTTGTAAGCACTTGGAAGCAGTACTGTGCAAAAGATTGTAATTGTATTGCATTTAGTAGTTACACCAACTTTCAGGCATAGACATTTCCATACTTTAAAGTGGAAAAAGAGTTCTGGTTTTACCATAATAAAGCTTTATTATTTAGAAGAGAATTTTCCTTGAAATAGAGCAGGTATGTCAGATACAAACCTACGTTAGCAACCAGACCTCCTTTCTTATTGGAAATGATTTGTAAGATGCCATTTTGTTGCCATGTTGCACATATGGTAAATATATTTGAAATCCATTTATACTGACACTGGCATTTCTTCTGAGTTAGTTTCTATTTTAGATCAACATAATTTCCTGCATGCTGATGGATCTCTATGATGATGTTCTTAGACATTTCTATTTGAAGGGTGAATAAAAGCAAGATCTAAGGACAAATCTGCATGTTATTATTTTTGTGTCATAAGAAGAACTCATATGGCATACCTTATTGCTTTAATCCTCAAATGCAGGGGTTTCAGCTTGAATTGGTTTTCATACTCATTCATTTATTGGTATCTAAATAGCCTTCTGACCTGAAATAAGTTGTTCGATTAGAGAATTCTCATTTTCTAAGTTTGAAAATTTGGTGAAAATTAAAACAATATCTTCCTGTAAATTAGTACATATTTTCATGTACTTTTTTCTACAAATATACAAATTTAATATATTTTCCCCACTAGATACACTTTTTGCAACACAGCTGCTTTATGCTAATTGCTTTATAATTCATGTTAGGAAATATGCATTTCCTATTACATTGAATATTATTTGTTGATTACTTTGTGGGAACCTATTCTTAGATGCTGTTGTACATTAGTGAGTTGCCAAACAACTAAAATACCCACAAAATTCTAAGAAGTGTTAATCTGTCAGAGAAAAGTATTATGATTGTATAAAGAATTGGAAGGTACAAACTGTGTAAATTTGATCCAAAATATTTTCTTCATTCCATTCCTAATGGATTACATCCTAAACATTAGTAATATTATAATCTACAAGTGACAGAACCTATATATTCCAGTAATAGAACATTGACATGAATGACTACAGAAAAAATAGGTAGGACAATCAACACATGTCTGATATTTTGTTGTATCCCTAACTTAGTTTTCTCTGAAAACTAGGAAGACCTACAAGCAGAGGTGGTATTCAGCAGGNCAGAACCGGTAGTAAAAAAAATTGAATCCTCCCACTGCCTACAAGGCATCATAAGGGATCTTAATGTGTGAATGGGATGGAAATGAAGGAAAGATGAAGTTAAATTAGTGAGATCTTGGTACTCTTTGAGCTTGGTTATTTGCTTGGATTGAAGATGCTTGGAGCTTAAAACAATATATTAAAACCATAAAAACAAAACACATTAAAAACCTGCTCCCAGTAAAACTTCTGACATGTAGTCACTTAATCCAGTGCTTGGGCAAAAGCCAGGTCTTTGGTGTTTTACAGAAGGCTAAATATGCTTCTGTAAATATCCTGCCAAATTTCAGGGGAAGTATATTTCCAAAGGGCAGGGGCTACCACAGAAAACTTGTAGTTTCCATTAGATGGCAATATTTGTGGGAAGGGGCTAGGAGAATGTCCTATCTGACTGTAGGATGAGTAGATGTCCTTAGGAAAATGCAGTCCTGCATTTTTCCACAAATAACCTGATAATGTGCTATATGGCTTTAAAGGTGTCAACCAGCACCTTGATTTGCACCCATAAAAAACCTGGAAGCCAGTGCAGAGATGGTACATGTGTAAATAGGGCCACCCATTACTGCATGCTGCTGCATTCTGAATCAGTTGATGTTTCTGGCTGGTCTTCAAGGGCAGCTCTATGTAGAGCTCACTTCAGTAATTCAAATGGGAACTGAAAAGGCATGAATGACAATGAACAAGGCCTTCCAGTCCAGAAAGGAGCACAATTGTTGCACTAGACAAATCTGTGCAAAGTCCCAACTAGCCATGGTTACCATCCTCTTCTCAAACAGAAGCTCTGAGCCAGGAGGAATTGTGGATCAGCTGAGTTAAGGAAAATACTATCCCATCCAGATTCAAAGATAAAATATGATCTTGGCCTGGGAAGCCAAAAACACACAGCTTCTCCATCTTGTCAGAGTACAATCAAAGCTGGTTCCTCCCCATGCAGATCCTTACAGGCTCTAGGCACTTGGCCAGCACTGCCAAAACATCACTTTTCCAACTAAAAGAAGAGATGTATAATTAGGTATCATCAGCATACTGGTGTTACCAGAACCTTCATTGATGGATGATCTCTCCTAGAAGTTTCATATAGATGTTAAAATGGAAAAGGAAAAGTCTCAAGTCCTGGATAACCCACTATTCAGGGCCCAAGGGTTCAATCTTTCTTCTCCTACTCTCAATAATTTCTTATCTGCTAGCCAACACTGACTTTTTTATAAAAAAAGGACAAGGCTCTGTTTGAATCATAATGAAACAAAAATCACACACATGTAGTTGGTTTATGTTGTCTAACTCTTCGGAATTAAACAGTTTAGGTATATTGATTTTGCAGGGGTGATTAATTAAAAATGGAAGCGGCTACATTTTTATAATATATGAGTGAGAATTTAATATTTCCTTGAAGGTCTCCAAGTCTTACCCTTTTTGGCAGAACACAGCACCCTGAGAGAGATGGGGGAGAGACGGAGGGAGGGAGGGAGGGAAGGAGAGAGAGAGAGAGAGAGAGAGAGAGAGCAGTCTGAAACTGGCACAGCTTCCTTTGGGGTGTCTGGTACTTATTGACTTATTCTCTTATTGGAGTAGTTCTGCTAAAAAGTGCTTCCTTGGGATTCAAGGAAGAAAACAATTGTTTGGAATGGAACAATGATACTCTGGAATTCATAAAAAAGGAAGAAAAGCTGTTGGTTAGAAACTTCACATAGTGTGCCTCAACCAATATAAACCCTTCTGCTCTTACCAGAGTTACTTAAGTCAAATGCTTCAGGGCAGCTTGATCTTATAGCAAAAAACTAAGGCAAACATTTTGATTCATTACAACAATTAAACTATTCAGTTGCAGAGGTTAATCAATAACTGCTGACTAATGCTTCTCTCATCCCATCCCATCCCAAACATTCAAAATTGGATCACAGAAACTTCCTGAAATATTTCCTGTTGTTCTATTAATTAGTGTTAGCTGGTACTGTCTAATCAATAGTATATTGGGAATTTTGTCTCATCATTTGAAATAAAGTGCTGAATGAAAAAAATAGTCTTGTGAATGTTTATAAGATTGTAGCTCTAATTTTTAGGAACTTAGGAGCCATGTTTATACATTTGTCTTTGCATGATGACATGTCATATAGAGTCCAATTCAACCATTCAGAAATAGAGAGAATTACTGTATTGTATTATAGTTATCTTCTGATGGCATCAAGTTTCATGGGGCAATGTAAGATATAGTTTGAAAAGGCATGCAGACATTGACAAGAGAAAATCCTTCAATAGGACTGAAAGGAAACATACATTCAAAAAGCGAACAGTATTTGTTATCAATATTTTATTTATTCAGTAAAATTTCTAGCTTACTCTTTCAAATTAATTTCTCAAACCAATTACTTAATTAATATAATCCTGCACAAAGAGTCTCTATGGCACCATGAAATATTGCCTCAGTCTCATCTGTCCCAGCAATCAAGGCTTCACTTCAGAAACTCTGTTTCACATTTTGCATTGACTAAGTTTGATCCAGTGGAAAAGGATCTGAATACATGTTCTCCTTCCTTTCTTCTTATACCAGAGGTGGAAATGATGTCCCCTTTATGACTTGTGGACTTCAACTTCCAGGTTTCCTGAGCCAACAGGCTGAATGGCTCAGAAATTCTGGGAATTGATGTCCACAAGTCAGAAAAGAGCCATCGTAAACACACATCCCCACCCATCTTATACCAAAGACAATCAGTTTGGAGCAAACTTGAGTTTCTTTCTTACACTTTTCTGTTTTCCTGGGATAAGCATATATTTACTAACAATTGACACATAACTTTCTTCAAAGTTATTTCTGTATTTCTCTATAAATGAGGACTATTGAAGACCAGCTTTCCAAGTCATGAACAGTTCAGTACTATAGTCTAACTGTGATGCCACAAAGGCCAACAACTCAGACAGTTCCCTAGTTTGGGTTCAGAGATGTTTTAAAAATTATTGTCCTATACCTCTTCTCTTTTCACTGTTGAAATAAAAATGTGTGGTTTAGCTTAGCTCTCCAGTGCATTCAAACATTATTTTTAGAACAAAAATGGAAAAGAAATAGAAGTATAAAGCATAAACAACAAACATTTTCTGTCCTGCCTCAGAACATACAAATGTATTGCATAGGATTGTGTTTAGATGACCAATAATAGCTTGATAAAGATCTCTTGGCCCTAGCATGTTACTGAGACATATAGAAAGCCAATGTGAGATAGCAATGAAAATGTCTCACGTGGTTCAGGAGACTCAATTCAATTTCACTTTTAGTCACTGAGGCTCTCAGGGTCAATCATTCTTTCAGAGGACAACTTACAGTCAGGATTGCTGCAAGGAAAAAAATGAGGATGATTTGCATTTATAATGGTGCAAAATCCTGAATGAAGACAAGATCAAAATTTAACACCTAATCAGAGAATCCTAGAATAGGAAATGATCATGTATCAAGAAAATCCAAATTAAACATCCCTAGAAGCTCCTCATGTGATTGGTGTTCTTGAAAGCGTCTACGGCAGCTATGTTCTCCAATTTGATGGCTGCCAGATATGTTGGACTTCAGCTCCAGTCATGCTCAACCAGCATATTTATTGGCTGAATAAAATATTTAAGTTTCTTAAAACAAAATAAGAATTACATTTTTTCCATATATAAATATTACAAAACAGAGGAACAAATACTTGTATGTTTTTAGATATTGCTTTTCAACCATTTCCAGGAACAGAAAACAGCCTCGGGTTGCAGTTAATTATCATGGTGGAACTATTACTTACTATAAAAACTTTCATTTAAACTATTATTTAACTGGCCTAACTGCATAATAAATATTACTACATTCCCCTTTTACAATATTCATGGTATTGCTGGTGATACATTATAATAACTTTACCAAAATCTTAAGACAACTGAAAAAATAATCAATTATATTTTGTATGTCATTATCTTTTTTTTAAAAGGAAGATTCTAATCTTTTAGAAAGCTCTTACCAATAAAGAGAATAATTATAGTTCAGAGTTGAACAGTGGAAAGCACCATGGACTCCATAGAAAGCTCTTATTTCCATAGAATTCCCAAGTATACACTGAGTGAGTGATTTTAACAGGGAATTGTTTACTGTGAGAACTTTGGCTCTAAATTATACTTCCATGCTCTGCACAAAAAAACAACGCTGAATAAATTGTGTACAATTAAGCACTCTGATTGAGTCTGGCACATTAAAGGGAAAAAAAAACTTGCCACAAAGGTTCCACAATCATTTAAAGGAGAATGTTAATTTTACTGTGTGATAGTAGCTGCTCAGAAAGAACTGTTCAACTTTCATATGAAAAGATAAATTACCAACTTGGAAAGAATCCTCCATTTGTCACATTCTTATAATGAGTACTGCATTTAAGCTCTATTTCTTCTATGTGAAAACTCTGCCAGTTAAATTAACTTTTGTGCACCCACCTACCTATTGCACACACAAATATTCACAGAGAGACACACAATCAAGAAATGAGAAAATGGCCCAGCATTGCATTTTGTTCTGACTAGTAATGTTCATACATCAGTCTCCAGGAATGCAGAAGGAAAGCTAAAATCATGCAGTTCCATTCCAAAGAGATTGCCTGAATGAATAGAAGAGCTCAAGGCACCGTTCATAATTAACCCATTTTGTTTAATCCCAGCTGTAAACTCTGTTGCAAAGAGATGAAAAGAATTCTGTTTTGAATTTGTACCATTTGCCCCAAAATCTCCCTGCAGTTCAATCAGAGCAAATCCATCATCCATTCTGATTCCTGAGAAGGGTTTAGTTAACCAGAATTATGGGCTGACTGAAGTCTAGCCAGTATGCAGATTTATAATGATGCAATGCTTTCTACCTGATGAGTGTTTATAAGAGAAACTGACTGAGAGCATCTTCATTATCTTATATTTTCGTTTCTGAGGAAAATTTATCTAGACCAAGCATATCACAACAAACCCAGTAAGTCATAATTCATTTATAAGAGAATCACAGAGATAATGACTTTCTCAGGCAAAAGATTTCAATTATATTATCCTCAAAATCATGTGTTGGATATATACCAAAATTTATTCATCAAAGTTAAATGTTGGGTTTAGGATGATCTATTAGGAGAAATGTAGAGAACTATTGTAGTAACTAGCATTCACTTATCTTGTATATTTCTTTATCTTTCAATGGGGGCTCTGAGCCACATTGCCTGCTTCTTCCACTCCCCCCAGTTTGGTCAGTAATATTATACATACATGTGGAAAGGTACCAAATGACTAGGTTGAGTAGAATCAAAGTGCAAAGCGAAGAATTCACTGCATGTTCTGTAGCAGATCACTGGTTCTAAAGTGAATAGATTATTTGTGTTGAAATATTGAGGTTCTGTAGATCATCACAAAGCAAATTAATCATACTGTTTTGTTAATTCTGGTAAACATGCATGTTAAAAGCATTATATTTTTTATATTTTATGAATTCAGACAGAGATTAAATGGCGCCATTACTGGATATTTACCACTATGCTATCCTTGCAGTCAAAAAACTTCCACAGATGTTGAGCTTCAATTTTTAAGTAGGTTTTTTTTAAAATTGCAGAACAGGGAAAGATTTACAAAGTTCTCTTTTCATGGTTTTTGAAGAACAACCCTGGGTTTTCTGGCCTCCAGGTCCTGGTATCCTGTGGTGGTCCAGAATTCTTCATGGAGAAGAAATATATAATTGTCATGCCAGGGCACCATGATAACTGTTCAAAAGGCTTACAGTCTTACTTTACTTTTTTATTATTAAAATAAAAGGGAAGGAACTTTTGCTGCAAAACTGAGAGGGTACAACAATAAAGTTCTTACCAGAAAGCAATGAGCACAGACTAGCTTTTTCTGTACCTGAAAGAAATTCTGTTTGGTTGTCTTTTCTCAAGGAAACTTAGAAACTCATAAAGAAACTCATTTCTGTCCTATCAACTATAAACTGTACAGTCATTCAAGCTCTTTTCCTTTAAAATTGTACAGACAGAAGATTTGGGTGAGAGGTAGACTGACTGTCTGGAATTGTCCCAAGATAAATATATTTTAAGCCAAATATTGCATGTGAGCTTATTTCATTTAATTTGCATGCTAGCAGGCTAAGCTCTTTAAATGTATATGTTTTTTTTTACTACATAACACTAGAACTTATCCTAACCATTCTTTTTTATTTATTATAAGAAAAGACATAATTTTCAACAATTACTCAAATGATGCTAGAAACATAAATGGCCACTAGCTATATAATGAAAGTAGCAGTTACCATGAATTTTGTTCATTAAAGGAAAAATATGAAAAAAATAGTTTTGTTTCAAAGATAAAGAGTGTATATTGAATATTTTTAATAATTTGCTATGGGAGATGTCTTCCCTTTGCTTCAGTAAAGCTCTTAATACCACAGTGGTTATCCACATTAGCATGCTCTAGGTCACTCTGAAATTTCATTTGGCAGTTTGAGTAGTTAGAAGAAACACAAATGTTTATCCAGTTAGATTTTGGAAGCATAGAAGAACTTGAAAGTACTGGAGAGGGCCTTGGGGTGACAGTATAGTGACAACAAGGCCATTTTTAGAAGTTGAGACACTAAGCTGCCTTGCAAAACATTTTCAAAGGGATGTTATTCATGAACCCTTATCAAAGTGAAACATCCCTTTGAAGTCTTACATAGTACTATTTCAAACTATGCTTTAAGTTGTTTTAATAAAAAGGATATATTCTTAAGAATTATGTTTCGTGGCACATTTCACATCCCCCTGCTATCTTTTCACTAATGTTGGTTTTATAAAGGATACTAACCCATAGGATACTGAGCATCTGACATTTACTGTAACAAGTGAACATTGTAATGTAAGAATGTCTACATTAAAACTAAAACTACAAATAATAAAAACACAAGCAATATTAGGGTTAAATTCAGTAAATTTGTCAGATAATATGTAAAGTAATGTGGTCCTATTGAAATCAATGAAGCAATTTAGGTGGATTCGCTGTTTCATAGCATTCTCCATCATTAACAAAATGACTCATTTGCTGCTGGCAGAATATTGATGAATAAGCAGTACTTCATAATGGGTTTCACTGTGAAAGCATTTCACAAAATCATTTATACAAGTAAATATGAAGAAATGATCAGACAAAACTGAAGAATGGGCTGTTTAAGAAAACCCCTGCATTCAGTTATTATGACATTCACAAGCATTCACAATGGAGACCCTTTTCCTTTTTATTTCAGATTTCAAACATATTTGGGGAAATTTCTTGAGGCAATTGTGTTCATTCTATCATTACCTCTCTGGTTTGCATTGATGTGAAATGTTTGCCATAATGAACAAAAATATCTGTAATGGCATAGATGAACTGAGAATGATGATGGGATATGAATAATATTGGTACAGAAGAATACCCCCAGTAAAAAGAAACAAAGAAAAAGTAATGGAAAAACCAGTCTCTTTTCAATCACTTTTAGAAGGCCATCAACTCCAAGTCCAATTAGTTCTAGAGTGAAATAAAATGTGAACAAAAGATTTTATAAACTTCTCTTGTAATATGAAAATGTACTGATAATCTTAGCAGTACACAGTTAGCACAGTTATTATGATATCCATTTAAGTTATAAGAGCCAGATTCATTCAAGAAATTTTTGATTATCATTATCTGATGTCTGCAAGTAGGTACATGTGCTAAGTTTGAAGAGCTGCAATCACATGAAAAAGAAAGTACATTGTCTTTAAATTCTATGGTTTTATGCATCAGGACAAAAAAAAACATTTGGTCTTCAGGATCTTTTCAAAGTAGGTGAAGTACAAAATACAACCTCAGAAGAACAAGAACACATGACATAATACACCATGTCACCATTTATTTTACAAAAAGAAAGCCAGAATGGAGAAGCCATGTGTGAAAAACTAGGTACAAACTGCTTCCATGGGTAGGAAGAGCTAAGTAGCAGCCAGGTTCTGCTAATCAAGTGTTCTTGATTAATTGATCATCATAATTGTGACTACCTCTATAAAAGTCAACATTTTAGGAATTTTTGGGTCTCCAGTGTTGAGGTGTGTGTTAGCACAATGTCAAAGAGTAAAGACTCCAGCAATCATTGTCAAGAAACAATTGATGCTTCCCAACAATCTGGAAAGGGTTATAAGATGATTTCCAAACAATTTGAAGTCCATCATTCTACAATGAGGAAGATTCACAAGTGGAAAACATTCAAGACAGTTGCCAATCTTCCCAGGAGTGGATGCCCCAGCAAATTAACGCAAGGCCAAACTGTGCAACGTTCAGAAAAATTGCAAAAAAATCCAAGAGTTACATCTCAGACTCTACAGGTCTCAGTTAGCATGACAAATGTTAAAGTTCATGACAGTAGAATTAGAAAAAGACTAAATAAGTATGGTTTCTTTGGAAAGGTTTTTTTTGGGGGGACCCTATTTTTTCTAAAAAGAACACAGTACAATAAACAAACATCAGATTTGGGCTTGTTTTATAGCTACAGGACCTGAACATCTTGCAGTCATTGAGTCATCCATGAATTCCTCTATATATCATAAGTATTCAGATGATTTTTACTATGTCCTGATACATAAAACTATAGAACTCAAACAGGGTATACTTTTTCATATGATTGCATAAATAAATGCTTCACTCCAACAAATATTAAAATCAGGGCACATAAAATCATCATTTCTAGCAGGTCCAATAGTTTTTGTATAAATGATATTTATATGCAGGATGCTGCCTTGGTCATTGCAAGTCTTGGTTGCAGCTCTCAAGTGACACAAATGTGTACTACTATATTCTTCACAAACAAAATTTTTAAAGTAATCAAAGCCACCTTATATAGAGGCTACACACACACACACACACACACACATACTCCCCAATAAAATAGAGACAAAGTGTAAGGAGTGGGGCCAAAGATACATCATTTATGAGACATTTATCCTGTCATTCTTATCTGAATCTCTTAATGTCCATTAGATAAGGACAATCTTTACTAATAGCAGTAATTATAATAAAACACATTTCTCATAATTTCTTTGTGAGAGTGAAATTCCCTTTTCCACTTCAGTAAACTAACATGAGCAAATTTCCCAATAAATTGTAAATTAGCAAATCCATTCTAGATTTTATCTCATTGAGTTATTTTTCAAAAAGTATATAATGCATGTGAAGGTCTTGTGGAAGTAGCAGTTACTGCTGAAACAGGATTGCAAATATTTAATAGCTGGATGAGAGATTACCAGAAAACTCCAGACTAGACAGGGAAATTGATAAAATTTCTGGGACTTTTTTTCTGCTGCTATCTAACAGGAATGTACTGTAGGTCACCAGGATCTGAATTAGACTTTTATGGGAATCATTTATGTATTAAGAAAAGGTATCCCATCAGCAGGAGATGATCTTGGACATTCTTTTGACATTTACTATCCATCTCTCAAAAGAGATACTGGATCCATGTAGATGATAGTGGAATCCCTAGACAATCTTTACTGCACGCAAGTTTGTTAAATATGATCCTAACTAATTAGGGATGTAGTAATTTCATGTTAATACAAGTTAATGGAATTAGTGAAATTATTCAGTGACAATTTGCTGTTGGGACAATCTTGTGCATGTTCAGAATACTTTCCCCTCATTACTGAAATGCAACAGATCTTTGCAACATAGGAAAGAACTGGGATTCTATAACGGCATTGCCCTAACTCTTCTTCAGGGTATCTTCTGAGTTGACTTCACTTTCTAAATTTACCAAGAAATCTGTAAAGTTTGTTTTTGGGAAGGAATTTTCTTCAATTAGTTTTCTAACACCTTTGCAGGTACCCACTTGACTTGAATTTGGGACTGGTATAATATATTTGCTATTTATTCATGACAATGAAATTATAAAGATGTATCCTTATGGGATACATTACAGAACAAAACAACACAACAACTGCATAAAATCAAGTGTCTCCAAGAAACTATCTATACATAACTGGAAACTGTCTACTGCATATTTCACATAGACTTCACAAAGGAGCACTCATCCACTGAATGACAAAAGCTCTCAGTCTGCGTAAGAGGCACTTTCAGGTCAGATAAATATTCTATTAAATTAAATTATTATATGTGGAATGAAAAAATAGTCTCTGTGAAGTAAATATAGCATGATCATGCTGGACAAATTAAGTTCAATAAATAAGTAACTGTGACCAATAATATATGCCATGTTTCTCACAGTTGTATTTTTCAAAGGAGACTTTCTAACCAGAAAGTCTTCTGAGGGAGGCTCAGGGAGTTGCTAAAATGGTACAATATCTTCTTTTGATTGCTTTCAGCACTAGAGATTTATCTAAGTTCTACAATGCTACCATTATGCCTTTGCTCTCCATTTTGAAATGTTCACTTTATCACTTAGCAAAAGGTAATCTTTGATTCCTGAAGAGTACTATCACTGAAGAGAGATGTGCCTCATGGTTAAGCTGTCATCCTATAAAATGGATTGCTTTCCTGTTCCCTTGGGCCAAAACTTGATGAAGTATGGTGGGGATGATGATGCAAGCCAACTTGCAGGAAGACAAGAATTGAGTGGGTGTGACACTAATGTATAGCTATACATGTGGGAGCAGATGGCAATGTTCATTTCTTCACTTTTTTTCAGGAGTTTGGGGTTTCACAAGAATATTACATTTTATAGATTTCTTGAATGTCAAACAGAAAGAAATCTCATCACTAATTTTTGGCAATTTTGGTGGCATATTTTGGATATATGATATAAAAAAACATTAATACCCTGTACAAAGGGGATGAGGGGTACATGTTGTCCACCCCTGGTATAAGCTATACTTGTGTAGACTCAAACAGGTTTAAAATAAGGGCAATGATCTAATATTTTCAATTGGCCAATTTAACATTACAAAATATATACTTCTATTAGTTAATTATTTATGGCTTGCCATCTCTTGGCATATTATAATCCATTAAATTATATAAGGAGTGATGATGAGTAATAACCATATAGCAAATATTTTTATTTTTTAATGTATTTTTATTTTATTTTATTTGGACTTGTATGCTGCCCCCTCTCCTGA
>AZIM01002233.1:70519-84418 GCA_000516915.1 Ophiophagus hannah
GACTGGAGATTTTACATTATCCTTCCCCTACCATGCCCACCAAGCCATGCCCACAGAACTGGTAGTAAAAAACTCCTAGAATTCATAGCTGACAATCTAGAATTCACTATGTTAGTAAGATACGATTCTAATTAAGTAGCTTCCTTTGACCCAACAAAGAAATGCTTACAGTGAGCTACAAAGGCCACTCTAAATATTGTTTGCTCATGCCTTTTAGTCAGTGTTGACTTCTAGTGACTGCCTAGACAAGTCCCTTGACAAGGTTTTTCTGAAGTGGTTTTCTGGGGCTGAGAGAGAGAGTAACTGGCTCAAAGTTACCCAGCTGACTGATATGGAATCTCAAAACTATTGACTCTAACTGTAGAGAGGAAGGACTGGTCATCAACTAGGATAAAAACTTTCCTCTTCTGTTGATCAAATAATGGCATTTCCTTTCAATCCTCAGAAATCTAGAAAGAACAACTAAGAGGCCATTTCTGCCAACACACATAGGCATGAAAGTATTATTTTGCATTATGATGTTCTTATGGATACAATTACAGATACTCAATGAATAAAAACATATTTTCAGAGCAAAGCTTATTTTCCATTTGTTATATACAAATTTGTATTCACAATAGTACAGTTTTTCTTATTTCTAGCAAGGTTCATATGCTATTCTTCCTGCTTGAATTATACTTTAACTTAGCCCTTAGTTGATAGTTCTGTGGTTTTCTTCATCATATAGGATATTCCCATCATATGGAATGGAATGAATGTTCAGTTTGGATCAAAATGTTTTTGGCTGATAACCTTAATATTCGACCTGGCTTGGCTTTGACAAATCCTCATGGATTTGTCAGGAATGTCTCCTCAATAATGACCTTCAAAGAGACCTGACTGTAAGTTTTTCCAAGAATGGGATGAATCTTATTGGAGGATTACTCTTCCATACTAATTATTTTGCTAATATTATGTATCACTTTCACATAAGAGCTCTCATACCTGCTAGACAGAGGGATCTGTTTTCCATGTTACTGGAACAAAGAGGTAGTAACACTTTCATGTGAGAGCATCCATGTCCTTGCAGGGAAATAAAGGCAATGTTTGACCAATGTTTGAGAGTACCAATATCCTTAACTTTCATGCAGATTCAAATCCTTCCTTATTATTAATCCCAATTGTGCTGAATTAATGCTCTTCAAAGCAATTCAACAATATAAAATCCTATTAAAGCAACAATATATGCAAATATAAAATTGATATATGAAAACATAAATTAACAGTGCCATCCTCTATAGCAGTAAAGTGTATATTCTGCCTAAGTAAAAAGTAATATATTTAAGAGCTTTCTCAAGATGAGCATGTACCCATAGAACAGGAGAAAATGATGGAGAGGGCAAAGTTCAGAGAAAAGAAGAAGCTCATTAGTTTTTCTTAGAGTGAGATGAAATCTGGCTTGTACTTTTCTTCCTATTCTTCTTCTATTTAAAAGCATGGAAATTCTCCTGTCTGATCTAGTAGGAAAAAAAATCGAGAAATACTCCCAAGACATTATGTAATTACAGTGACATTGTACAGAAGAAAAGCTTTTCCCACCAATAGCTTATAATAGGAACTACATTTTAAATGGTTAAAAATATAATCTCTTAATACCTATTATCATCACACAATGAATTTGTAAGCTTTTATGTTTGAAAGTTTTAGGAATTTATTCTTCTTCAGAATCATCCCCTAGTTTTCTATGATCTTGTAAAATAGTAAGGCACTTTGACCCTTATTCTCTTGGTACAGTTCTGTATGTCCACATTGCATATGTGGATCTACAATCTAGTGTAGCTTTTTTCTTCTTAGTAGGTTACAATTCTGGAATCTAACTGTGGTTCATACGAAGTGATCATAAACAATACTGATTCTGTCTTAGATAAACATTATTTATTATAATAATTGTGTTCTGAGGACTCATTGGTGTTTGTGGTTGTTGTTGTCTATATTTTTGTTGATGCCTATATTCTTTTAAAATATTTACCAATGGCTTAGAAATTAACTAGACATCAGAAATGAATATTGCAGGTTACAAAGATTTTGATACTGTTATGGAATGAAATACCATCTGAAGTGTTAATCAGGCTGCTTAGAAATTTGTATCAAATACGGTAATTTAAATGTTTAATTTCCTAGAAGATTTTTTTCAACTAAAGTTAAGTGAACTCTTTTGATTGTTGACAACTTAAATGTCAACAATTGAATTGTGTATAATGTATTTATATAAAACACAGAATTGCATATTTTGGAGGGTTTTTTGTTTGATCTATGTAAGATATATGCTTTTCTTATTATTTACTCTCTGTGTCTCTGTCCTTGTTTTCTTTTTGCATATAGAAAAAAGAAAAGAAAAGAAGCAAGCAATAATTAAACACATTTGTAGGACACCACTTTGGGAAATCTTTTCTGATGATTTGTGTTAAGACTGCATCTTGAAACAATTAAAAGACACTTGCCAAAATGATCATAGGAGGCAATAAAATTGCATAAAAAACATTGTTCTTCTTTATTCTGGTCGAAAATGTGACTATCTCTTGTATTTAATTTCTGACTTAAAATGATAAATAAGACTTTGCTAGATATTCAGGTAGGATAACATAGAAGTGAAACAGAAAGCTCACTAATTTAAATGATTGCTTAGTTTTTTAATTTGATGAATATTAACAGCAGAGGAGACACTATTCTTCAACTATTTTCTAACTTTTATTTTTTTTATTTTAGAATTAAGAAATGGCAGACAACATTCCTATTTTTAATGCTCCAGATGCATTCTCTTTCCATATATCAATAGCCAGGAGTCAATAAGGGTCAGTGGTTCAAAACAGGGCAGTTCTACTGAAACTTACCTCCAGTGTCAGGAATGGCATCCCATTGTTTGGAGATAAAAACAATAATTGCTTTGGTTACAATGAGACCTTTGAGTTTGCTTCCTTTGGACAGGGATAATTAATTAAAATTTACTGCCTGTTCCCAAATCTTTCATGCTTTAGTGGGCTTCCTGTGAATGAAAATACTTGGAAATTAATACAGAACACCTGAAGGGTAAGGTTGGGTAATGATCAATTTCTGGGCATTGAAAGATTTTTGTTATACTCTAATGACAAAAGGGCAAAGCCAGAAAACATAATAAAAAAGCTTATAACCAACATTCTAGATTTGGAAACTAATGGGACTAATTTTGATTGCATAATCTCTCCCAGGGCATGGAGAGTATTCAGCCTTATACAACATGGGCACCTGCTGTGCAGTTAGGTAAACATTATTTGCTAGGGAAATCAGGAAGGAAAGCAGACAAAGTTCAGTGGAGCTACCTGGAATTAAATGGAGCAGAATGGCACCCTGCCATCTGAGCGATCTTTTAAAGGAATGCAAATAATGCAGAAAGGATGCTCATCTTTCATTCTTAGTCTCTAATTAAGTTTTAATTTAATGAAACACTTGTACCAAAGCAGACCTTGGAGAGACATTCTAATATTAAAGCTGGCTTTTATTTTTAAAAGAAGCCTTTAAATGGTTTTGTATAGTGGTAAATCAACTTTGTAAGTGGATCCTATCCAGCAGGGATTCCCTTTTCAAATGGGATAAAAAGGAAGGTTATTGCTGGAGACACAGAATAAAAGAATAAATATAATGCAATATTCTAAACTAAAACATGTCATCCAGTCAATTACATTTAAATATAATCTGGGAGACATATCAAATTTGGGAGAGACACATTTAGACTATGGTAATGTATTGTCAACACTAAAGACAAAACGTATATTTGGAGAAGTTAAACTGGAAAATAGCCAAGTTTGATACTGGACTATGACTGTAATATATGATGTAGCCTCATATTGCAAGTTACCTGTGAAAGCATACCAAATTTTAGCAACACAACAATAACACTTATAATTCTTACAATTGCCAATTGCCACACAAATGCTTTCTGCCATGTTATTGAACAATTTTTTGAGAGAACATAGCAGAATGATGAAAAAAAGATAGTTTGTGAAAACTGCTCTCTTTTTGTCTTCAACAGAACGTTAAGGTATTAAGATTTAAGAACTGACCAGCAGTGAGTAGCTGCATGATGCTGTGAAGCTGATGTAAGACTGGCTGATGTAACAAGAGTGATTCAGTAGAGTATGGGTATTTCCCTTTAAGGCTGGAAAGTAAAGTTCCCCTTAAGAGGTGTGTATATAAAAGGCATCCATTAGAGAGCGTAGTTCTCTTTCCTTGTGGCCTGTATTCAGTGCAGAAGTTCTCTGTGTGTTAGGAAGAAGAAAGCTTGCTTGTAAAGGTATTTTGCCACCATGTGAAAGGTCTGTATATACCCATTGTATATTAAACCACGGTTAATGTATAAGTCTCTGTGTGCTGTGTGTTGCTCCTGGGTTGTCTCATAAAGGTAGTCACGCTGCCAAATGCTCTGACACAGAAGAATCAAGGGAAGAAGATTTCACAGATGTACTATAGAATGGATAAGCTTCTTAGCTCCATCTCCAGCATGGGCAATATTTCCTGATCAATTGTTAACATTTTTCTTCAGTTTTCTGAAAAACAGACATGTAGGCTTCCATGTGCTTAGCATAATTACTGAATATATGCCAAATCATGTGGTACTATATGTTTACAATGGAAGTGTTTTCTCTGCATTTAAGATCATTGTTTATGTAACATCCTTTCATTAAAGTTGCATATGAAGGGAGCTCAGGTGATTGGTGGATCCATGCTATTCCAAAAGAAAAACTTTTTAGTAAAAAGCCAGAAGCTAAGGACTCAAAACTCATGTAGTGGTTAAAGATTTAGGATAGGAATTGGAAACCCAATTTCAAAACTCCATTTCACTTTAAGCTTATTGAGTAACTTCACTCTTAGCCAAACTTACTCAGCACAGTTTTTGTTGTGGTAATGAAATCTTCAAAAGACATATAGAAGAAAGGCAGAATACAAATTCAAAAATAAGTGATAGCAATAAAGAGGAGGAGGAGGAGAGGAAACAAGGTAAACACCAGATTGTTTGCATAGACAGACCATGAAGATTTAGCTTGTTTTAGCTTTTAGGACCATTATTTATAAGTTAATACTTCATCCATATATATAATGGCATAAATATAAAGAGATAAGTGAAAATAGTTATATTAGCAGTGTACCTTGATGGAAAATCAAATATAACTATCCCAAAATAGTTATATTAGCAGTGTACCTTGATGGAAAATTTTGGAACTGCTACCCCACTATATTGCTGTTTTCTACATTGCCTGTTGCCAGGACATGAGATTTTATTCAAATTATGGCAAAAGTAAACATTTTTTTCTACAACAAATCTATATCAACAAGTTCAGGTTGTTCAAGGCCAAACCAGTCTGACAGGAAATGACAACCAAAACTATGTTGTTTATGAGCTGATACTAATATGGTTTTCATTCTCTTTCTCCCAGAGAGACAATTATCCTATAGAAGCTTTGACCCTAAATATACGGTATTCAAGCACATGTCAATTCATTGTATATTGCTCACATCTTTAGTACAGAGAATTTTGGATATTTTGAAGAATTTTGATGATTGTGAAAAAAAGACTGAAATCTCAGCCAAAAATGGAGAGACCTTTTCAGTTCGAAGTCAAGTCAGTAGCAGGAGGATGAAATGTGTCCTCTCAAAATGTGGATATACCTTGAATGTATCACAATGAAAACAAAAATCCAAATAGAACATTTGAAGGATCATTGAACTGAACTGATTCAGATGCCATCTCAGTCACAAACTAAATGGCCTTAGGCAAGGCACTGTCTTACAGTCACAGCTGCCTGTCAGTATGGGGATAAAAATTTGCCAACACTGCAAGGACTCAGATATGTGAAACAATCCATCTAAACAGATCAATTGTGTTATAATGGGAAACCTGTGGCTATCTGGTGACATTGTTTGACCTAACAGTGGAGCAAGAAAGATCTTTTAACTAAAGAAAATTTTGAAACTATGTATCTCAGAATAAATATGAACTTCAAAAATAACAGCCACACCACTCTCAGAAAAAGGCTTTGGATTTCACTGAGGGACAACAAAATGAAAGCAATGTCTATTGGCAATAGGAAATGGCAATGAAGGAGAAAGTGACAATCATTAGAGAAATAGCATTCAGTAGGGACATAGCCTTTAAAACAATAAACAGTGCTGAAGGAATAGATGAAAACATGAAAAATGGTCACAAAACCCTCAGTGGGAATGTAACATTCAGTGAGAAATTGCAATGAAGGGGAAAGTGGTGATCCTTGAAGAAACACTGCTCAGTGGGAAATCGTGTTTAAGGTGTATTGAAAAGAGAACAATGAACAATCCTAATGGCTTGTGATGAAGCAGCGTGCACATTGCCTCATCACAAGGGAAAAGTTTTTAGGAAACAGCTTTTAGGGATCACTCCCAATATGTGGTCAGTAAAAGAGGGGGAATTAGTGAGTCTTTTGGATAAGCAGGAATGAGAGGTTGAATTATTAGCAGTTTGAATCTGGTGTTCATAAATTCAGCAGGAGAGTGAGGGGAAAAAGGGGAGGAGGAACAGAAAATTTTTCCTATCTGTAACAGATCGATTGGGATGGAAGGAAAAAAAAATAAAGAAGTCAAGAAAATGGGAATTGGAAATCAACCCATGTGTTAATATAAATAGTAAATAGTGCTAATACAGGAATGGGTGGAAATTGGTGTAACTTCCTTAACATGGTCTTCTTTCCTGAATACTGGTGATAGATAAAGCCTCTAGAAATTCTCCCCCCCTTCCCTCCCTCCCTCCCTCCCTCTTTCNCTTTCTTTCTTTCTTTCTTTCTTTTATATAAGTATGGACCATTAAATACTTATTGTAAAACTGTAGGAGCCACCAGTTAAACAAAACCTTTTCCATATATTTGTATACTTAAGAACATGAGAAATAACATTTTAATAAGGTCATTATAGTTGGATTTGTGCACCTCTTCCCATTCCCTCTATTTATAAAGGGCATTTTAAACCAAAATTAATGAATTAGCCACTACTAGACTTATTCTGAACATTCTGTGTCATACTCACAATTTTTAGCACAAACTGGCTAGTCAAAAACTTAAAAATTTATGAGTTCTAAGGAGTTAGATATCCAGCTCAGTATAAAGTCCAGTGTTTAGCTATTGATGTGAAATGACCTATTCACATTTTTCTTTTAGGGTTGCTTGATCAAGAAGATATTCTTCTAATCCCTACAGATGCAAAGCTAATAAGTGCATTTGTTAGATGCACATTGTTTTTAGTTTTCAACAATAATACTACTTGTATTATTGCTTCACTGAATCATCCTGCACTCTTTCAGGCTAGGTAAAGGCAACACGCAAATATTTGTGAACTGATTCTTGTCTCCTGTAGTAAGATGAAGTGGTAGGTAACTTTTAGCCCATGAATGTAGGAGTGTGTGTGTGTGTGTGTGTGTGTTGGGGAAATGCAGCAAACTATCTACTTGTTCACATTTCTTGTTCTGGTTTGTCTGAGGTAAATCTGGTTTTACCCTAGGCATACTGGTCTGGATGTTGATATGACTATCATTCAAGTTGGTAGGAAGCAATTTGACAGTCTGATTATAAATCTATTTTTAAAAATTATATTTGATGTTGTTTTTGCTAATTATTTTAATCACTTCTTAGCTGTTCAGAATCACTCTGACAGATAGACATCTGTGTAAAGTAAATCAATACATAAATACACATATCTAAAATTGGGTCAAAATAACTGTGATCTGGAGTAGAAAAATTCAGATGAATTTCATAGTCACACCATCTTTTCATTTCTTTAACTGATTCCAAAAATACTTCCCTTTTTATTCTATTTAAGCCTCAAATCATCCTATTTTACTAGTGAATGTTTCCATTTACATAGTGTAATAAGTTTTTATTTAAAACCACATAAAGCACACACACATTCTTTGATGAATTCAAATTAAAAAATGAAGTGTGAAGGTAATGATTTATAAGGGTAGTAGGTTACCAAGAAAAACACTCATATTTCTTATGCATACTTCCTACTCTCTTTCTTTAATTTAAAAGCCAAGACATAATGCAATGTATTAATCATCTTAAAAGATTTGTTGTTGCTAAACATTATATACCTGCAAGTAAATTGATTTTGCATTCTCCATGCTACTCAAAAACAAGTGCTTCTGCCTATTGCTATGAAAATTCTATTTGAAAAGAGGCTCCTTCCTTCCTTCCTTCCTTCCTTCNTCTTTCTTTCTTTCTTTCTTTCTTGTCATCATACATCCTTTCAACTCAGTTTCCCTTCTTTGTCCAGTGACTGTTCATTCCCATGTGGACAATAAAGATGTCTTGAGATTCATCAGTATCTCTGGGAAGAGAACACTGAATTTGCTGTTTGAAATGAAAAGCTTGTTATGTCACTTTCACATCTGAAATACATGAAATTCAAAAGTGCCCTGCTGAGCTGGAAAGGTGTTTGAAATATTAAAATGTCCTTGTGAAGAGTCTAAAATTGGCAGATAGAACAGAAAGGTGTCAATGTGCTTTTTATTTTTAAATGAAGTACATGTACAGTTATACTCCATTTGAATCACTGTGGGAAATTTACTTTATTCGATATTTTTGTGATATTCTATAACTTATTTGGAAATGGATTCTATTGAATTCAGTGGGATCTGTTTTTCAGTAGACAGGCACATCTTTGAACTGGAAGTTTCTTATGAATATTTGCCCAAAGATCATGCAGTCTTAAGGTTACCAACAGGTTACATTTTATACAATAATTTCATGCCTCAATCATTTGATAGGATGATATTCTTTATCCCCTGTTTTCCAACAATCTAAATTACTAAAGCCCCTGCTTTCATAGGGAAATATTATAAGCTTTGAGAGTTCACTTGTCAAAATTAGAAGATTTTTCTTTTGAGCTGTTGTTCAAGTAATATAGGCTGTGAGAGCCCAACTACTACTGAATGAATGAAATATTCCACTCTTTCTTGGTATGCATCTGAGACCAGAACATAAACAACCCTAAAAAAATACTTACACATAGATTCTGATCATGAAATTACTTTCTCAAGTTCAACTGTGCCCCTTAGGACAAGGCATTATTGTTTCACATCATATCAGAATATTTGTTTTTCTGATATGATTAGGATTGTTTATTTTAACTGCCAGGTTGTCTATTTTCCTCAGTCCCTGGGTAATGAACTACTGTATGCATAAACATAGGATTTGATTGTAAGCTTGTAAGGTTCTGAAAAGAAGACATTTCACTGAAGCTGAACAGTATTATTAAAAATGATATTCAGGTAAGACTGAAAGGTTCCAGCAATAATTAGATGTTACACCTCTACTTGAGCCTTAAGTCACATTTAGTGTCAACTCATAAAGCATTCCTGGTCTACTGACATTTAGTCTTAAACATTTACAGATTGAAAGTTTAGTGATATGCTGGTGTGGGACAGATTTGTTATCCCTACCAACACAAAATAAAGTGTTTTATACAACAGAAATTAGATTCAAAGCAAATAATAACTTAAACTTTCTATAAAATCCTGTAAAAGTGTCAGCAGCAATCATATCAGAAAATAAAATAACGAAGTGACAAGTATGTCTTTAGCAGCTGGAAAAACTGAAATATTGAAGATGCCAGATATATACCCATTGGGAAAAAGTTGTAAAATAAAAGTATCATAATTAATGTGGCCCATGTTTATTCTCTAGATATTTCCTATGGGCAATATTATCATTAGCATACTCTGTAAATTTCAGATGTAAAGTTGATTTTGGTAAAGAGTATTTGGCAACAGTTTGGCTCACAGATTATGTATGGCCTTCTAAGTCAACAAAAATGTTTTGAAAGATGCTGATTTGGAAAAGCTGACACAGTTAAGCTAACCAGATACAAAGAGGTAGCCACTATGTAAAACCTGTACAAATTTGAATTGTACACAATCAGATTTCTTTTTATACATTATCATTAATTTATGGACTAATGACTCAACTTAATATATTTATTTACTCTAGGTCTTCATTTTAATTACTGTTAGAGGTGATTAGGTTTCTCACATTAAATCTATTCCAAGCTTCTGTAACTAGTTCACCTGGAACACATTAAAATCTAGTCTTCTTCCATTTGTCACTGTATTGGCAGCTGTCCAATTCATTATTCCATCTCCACAATTGTTTTCTATGTGATCTTCTTGCTGGGAATTTTCTTCCTAGCAGGCTCATTAGAAAGAGAGCAACATGTTTCACTTGTATTTGTATGTATCCTAAATTCAAAAATGGTGATTATGTCTGTCCATTTTGTCTTCAGCTTTAGAAACAAAATTCTTCTGAGCATTGGTTGGAAACTTATGCACTGTATGAATAATAATAATAAAAGAGAAAAATTTTGCTGGGAATGCAACAGGAATTAAAACTGCCTATAATCTGGAAGATGAGTCTGTTGATGATTCAGTTTACTGTTGGTAACATGAGGCCATCTGTGCTCTTGACAAAATCAGTCCTAAGAAATTTCTCTTTGTTGACCATTCCCAGAGGCATCCTTGTTTTACAGAGAACCCTTAGGAAATGAAGTGAAAGAAGTAGCAATTAGAATGCCTATGGAGTAAGATAAGAAGTTAATGTAACTGAGCACGAATAAGTGCTCATATTCAGACATACTTTTCAGTAGAGATAGAATAAGTAACCGTGTTATACTTTCCCTGTCTTATTATGTCAGTGACTTGTCACCCAGAAGCAATGTTTCAGATGAACAATTTACTCTTATAGAAGAATCCAGCAACAAGAATCTTGTTAGATGCCTGGAGACCTTAAGAATCTGAATGGGAGAAATAGACTCAAATTTAACCTTAAATTTAAGCCTAACAAAATGGAATCAACGTGTGTCCATCTGGATTTCATGTGTATTCCACTGGTGTCTCTAATCCCAAATAGCAGGACAATAACTTGGTGGTCCTTCTAGAATTTACCCAGCTTCAACTGGTGTGATGGTTGAAACCCTTCTTGAGTGGGAAGACCTTGATAGAAAGACTCATGCCCTATTACCTGCTTAAAGTGTTGCCTTGAAATCGTTTGGAAATACATTTGTTCAGAGTGCTGATGTCTATATACAGACTGAAATTCACCAGTAGGAGCTCATTATGGTGATGCCTTGGTACTCATCATTAATTGGTTCCAGAAGGCACAAAGACTACTAAAACTGATGAGTGCCAAACAAACCATGTGACTTACCTGTGATCCTTTGTTCTTTGTCTGTTTCTGTTCCTATGTCAGCCACCTTCCCAGCATGGCCAACTTCCTGTCCACCTCTACAGTTATTCCAGTCTTCCCAGCATGGCTGACTTCCTGTCCATTCTCCATAGATGTCCCCATTTTCCTGTCTCAGCACATCAAGTACCAAACAAACAATGAGTACAGACACATTTTTGCAACAAAATGCATCGAGTACCAAATTCAGCAAGTTTTGAAGCAGAATGGATTATGGTAGGCTTCTACCTTGATTACTTTCTGGAAATTGCTCATAACAGCTCTTCCAGGGAATAATTGGGCTGTAATTCCATCATGTCTGAGTTACAGCATGGTCTTTTGATCTATGCTTTTAGTTGATTGATGGGCCTTTTATTTGTGCATTTATTCTTTTTATTGTATATGGTTTATTATGCATTTTATTTTGAGACACCTTTGGGATTTACCAGTGGCAAAAATTATAAACAAACAAACAAGATTTTTGCTTCTTATAAAATAAAAGATTAATTTAAATCCATGGGTTATAACATAAAATTTCTTATTTATACATAGATACATTTATATTTTATTGTAAAAAGATTTGAAAATATGATTCACATTCACATATCATGACCTGCAATGAATAAAAATAGTATTTTTAGAATATCACATTTTCCAAATGTGATAAACTTTGTACATTAATTCTGATAAGCAGTTAATAAGCAACCAAACATTGAGAAACATGGTTTGTTTTAAATTTCTTCCTCTTTCTATCTATTGTTATGAATCTTTGCTTTTGTATTTTACAACTGTTGTGTTAATTATGTGCAACTAAGAAATTCTGCCTGACATCTTTAACATTTCCAGTTCAAAGCACTTTAAAGTCTTGTGTTTAGGCTGCAGAAGGATAACATCTATAATAAAAGAGAATCAACTTGTACAGTGGTGTTCCAAGTAGTTATTTTATAGTTTGAAAGCTGTGTTAACTTTTCTATTAAGCAACTGTTATGTGACTAGACTGAAATGAATTTCTCTTTTTCCGCCACTAATACTCTTTAATCTCTCCATTTTAAAAATGTCTCGTCTGTGGGATTAGACACCCAGGGTGCCTCCATTCTTGTACTGGAATTTTACTTGTAAGAACAAACAACTTTGTGATGGGATGGGTGTGGGGCAGAGGAACAGAAATTTTAATATAAGACCATTCTGAGGAGGGAGGAATCACAAGCAGGAGATGGTCTGAAGAGAACAGAGAGGAAAAGTTGTCAATAATGGGAGTGAAAGGAAAGTGCACAGTTCTAATCTTGTTCTCACAAGTTGAAAAGATTGCAGTCATTAACAGCAAAAGGTTAAAGAAGGGATAAGGCAACACCCATTCCAGGTGTGCTTCCCCCCCCCAGTTAATTGAAGGTTAAATGTATGTGTTTGTGTTTCCTATATACTTAACTTTTAAACAGTTCTGTCATATGCATTTCTGGTCACAGCAAAACAGCAAAATCCTTCTTATTAAACCACTGCACTACTTGCTAATTCCCCAAAACTATGTTTCACGGGGCTGAAAATGGAAGGGCATCCTACAATCGGCCTCTCCTTCATTGGTGAAAAGTGAGTGAATCTTCTGAATTGTGCACTGTGTGATACTTACTTTGTTCATATCTGACAGAACAAAGCAACAAGTTTTCTTTAAAAAAAATATTTTTGCTGTTGTCAAGAATAATTTTATAATTATTGGCAATATTGTTATTCCATCTCTTGAAGCAGATAAGATAGAGACTGGATGCCAGTAAGATTTAAACTGAACATTCCGCACATATGGAGTAGCATTTTCCATAATAATTAGGAAATATGTGAGGTTAGGAAAATAGTAAATAGTACAATAATAAATATCTAGGAAGAGGCTCGAGAAGAATTAGTATCCTTTAGTTTTATAATCTAAATGTTTGTTTCACTACTCCTAATTTACTTGCAAAACATACACAAACAAAGCAAAACAAAATCATTTTCATTTGTAATGTATGTTCTGATGAAAAAGTTATTTTCATATTCAACTTATGATGAATTTACTTTGGTATTTTGGATCCTCTTTAGCAGGTTGCTATGCCAGACATTTAATAATGTTTATCATCATTTATCATTGTAATTTATTGTATTTATTTATTGTAATTACTTTGGGGTAGTGGTTAATACACCAGGCCTGAGACCGTGAGTTCTAGTCCCACCTTGGAATGAAAGCCATCTTGGACTACCTTGGGCCAGTTACTTTCTCTCAGCCCTAGGAAAGGGACAATGGCAAATTATTTCTAAAAAGAATCGCCAAGGAAAACTGCAGCAAATAAGACACAATTGAGTGAAAGGAAAAAAATCCTAATAATTAAAAAAATGTTACCAACTGACAAGAATCACATTTTTTGATCTCAATTGTCTTGTCTCACTAATATCAAAAATCAGTAGGAAAAAAATGATATTAAAAGAATCTTCATGGACACTAAAATCTTTGTCCCACTGAAATCTATTCCAGATACTTGTTCTATTTGTTGTTTGTTTGTTCTGAATTCGGTTTAATGGTTTTTTAATATTTGTATTTTGTGGTTTTTAGTATGTAAGCCGCCCGAGTCATTCAGGAGAGGGGGTGGCATATAAGTTGAAATAATAATAATAATAATAATAA
>AZIM01002233.1:90097-104743 GCA_000516915.1 Ophiophagus hannah
GCTTATGTGTTTTTATGTTTTGTTTGTATGTTTGTCTTAAAATAAAAACTTTTTTAAAAAAAAATGTAGTAAACACCTATTTTTTAAGAGCCAATATAAGCTCTACCAGTGGTATGGAAAACATGGCTAAACATCATGTGGACACATGCATAAAGTCAGGTGTTGTTATTCAAGAGAGAATAGCCATGGAAAGCTCTATAACTAAATAATAAGATATGTGCCTACACTGGTGGGCAGATCTTCTGAGTGTATCCATAACCCACATTATTATGGAAAATGTCACCTCAGGTCCATGGCCAAAATTTTGTCAGAAGAAAAGGAAGAAAATTAGGTCACTCCACTAGATCTTGCATAGAAGACATGCTGCAGGTGCTATTGTCTAGGGGCCTACAGTACATCTGATGGTCCAAGGAGATGCGCCTTCTCTACTATGGTACCCACCCTATTGAACTTATTTTCTCTTGAAATTAGATTGGTTCCATCCCTTTGGGTTTTTTGTAAAGTCCCAACACCTAGTTATGCTGCCAGGTCTGGGGTACTGTGGGGGCTGGAGATCTGTCTCTAAGGCTCCATTGTTGAAGGAACCATTTTTATTCTACCTTTGCCCAGGATTAGTATTTTTGTTTTTATGGTATTTACTCCTGGGACTTTTAAATTTTTGTTTTATATTGGCTTTTTATTTATTGTTGTGTATCCTCCAGATGGAGAAGATCAATTGATCAATCAATTGATAAATAGCTAAATATGACCTAAATCTACCTCTATCCTATGACCTGAGGGTAAAAGACAACGTCATCAGTATATTACAGGGGGAAAAAACCAGTATTGTGGCATACACCTGGAAAGTGGATATGTAGAAAAACATTCCTATTAGTAACTGCAGTTTGGTACCCTTCATAATAGTTTGTGAAATAAAGGTAGTAAGCAAAGATAATCACATCACACTCATGTCAAGGCACTGAGACATTTCTGGGGTTAAGGATTAGCCAGCGACATCACCATTGGCTGGGGGAAGCTCATTTGGGAACTCCTCATGTTCCCAGCAGGAGCTGGAATGAAGCATGGGAGCTCTCCCTGCTCTATGACAGCAATTGGCTCTCAAATGCAAGTTTGCTGCTTGTCAAGCCAGCCTCCTAACCATGCAAACCACTGTGCTCCATAGCAAAGACAATGGTAATAAGCAACAGAAGCAAGCAAACTTTTAAACAGTCCAAGAAATGGATATTAGAAGAAAGAATAAAATATATTTCCCAGTGTATCAAATGTTTTCATTTATTTCCTTATCCACATACACATTCACCAATATAAATAGACAGAAAACTTCTGTGCATTTAGAAAACACTGAAGTAATGACTGCTATTGCATCAATAAAAGAGTTTTTAACATATATTTTAAAATTAATTAAGAAAAGCTGAAATAGAATTTTGGACTTACAGTATATCTAATTCTCTATTCTTCTGAAATATACTATTTTTAGGTAAACAAAACTTAAATTTCTGAAACATTATTTGTAAGTGAGGCACATTGTTAGAGAAGTACATTTTAATAATGTAGATATACTTTATCTATTTTATACAAGGAATAAGTTATCCAGATTAAATCTTCGAGCCCCCAATTGATTGTCAGCATACTTGAAGCATATATTTTAAGGGGGGGAGTCAAAAGCTGCTTTGATTAACATTACATTTTCTTGTATAGATTAAAGGTATTTCTCTAGTGTAGTTTGGAAGCCTGAAGGTATAAGGGCATGATTTGCATAATCTTCTCAATTTTGATGTAGAAAAATCTATTATTAGATAAAAACCTCTGTATAGATTGCTTGTACTGAATGTTACATTATATTTGTGTTGGAAGAATGAGATAACCTTGCTTTTGTGCTGATCCCAAAGTTTAGGATTTAAAGCCAATAAAAGAATCGAGTCAGTATATCAATTTATTTATCCTGAAGAAAAGACCACCAAAGCTGCTTTCATGCCCCAGGATTAACAAAGATTTCAGTTTCAAAATTAAAGAAAGCTTTCAGGGTTTTTTCCTCCTCTAAATGTTTTGGGATTAATTTGGAAAGACCCACCCAACATATCTTTTGAATATAATAACTCCAAGGAGTCTAAATGATCAAAACCTGGCTGAGTAGAAAATGGAATCTAACTGACACTGTGTTGAATTCAAATACCATCCAATCTAATGTGCTGAGTTCCTACTAGATTCAACACATGGGAAATTACTATTCTAAACCTGGACTCAATTTACCTTGTATTTTAGCTTATTTTCTAATCTTGTTGTGGAGTAACACAGAATCACTTCTGACTGTTTCTTTGTCATTTTAAGGTTCTTGGTCTGATGTATTTCTTTGTTCTATAGGCAGAACTTGCAAAAAGCTGACCAGAAGTGGCCTCAGCTACAGCAAAAGAGAAAAATGGCTGATTTGAAATTTCCCCAGTCAGTATATATATATATCTGCCGCTTATTAAAAACTCTGATAGTCATCAGATAATTATGTCACTATTGCAGAAGAAACTTCAGAAATATTTGACCAAGTGTAAAGGTTCTTTTGCTGATAAAGTTGTACATAAGTTTATAACATCACCAGGGAGTAAAAAGAAAGACTGTTGATTCAAAGCCATGCTACTCCAGCTGAATGTCGGTGTCTATATTAGTGCTTATGACTACGTTAGTCATTACACTATAGCAGATTTTTTTTGTTCATTTGAATTTGCTGTATGGATTGTTAATTAAGTGATTTGCTTAAAGCAAAAGTGATCCATGGACATTTTGAGGACCAATTTATTCCTATGGGTATTTCCTCTTAATTGAACTACCATAAGATTCTGTGACATATTCAGTTTGAGTTAATTGTTTACAATTTTCTGTTTTATTTATATTTAACAGTGAGGTGATTAATAATTTATTAATGATTCCTTGATAGTAGAATAGAGACAAAGATAGAGACTTACAACTGGCCCCAAGACATGCAGCATTCATATATTAACTATTTTCTAAATATTCATAATCAGTAAGTGGTTAAGCCTTCCAGTATGTATATTACTTTCTCCAAATATTTCCCAATGCCCTTATTTTTAGTATCAATCATTCATCACAAACTTCTGTTCTCTACCCCAAAGAATAAGAATATACAATTAAAATGTGCATTCCTCTTAAGTTAAATCTTTATTCACTTTATTCACTGGGATTCTGAGAGAAGCGGGACCATGCACATGTGGCTAACTGACCTGACAAAGAACTCAACATGGCCGGAAACAATACGTCACCCACACCATTCAACCCGACGACTGAGGACTGGGAATCCTATGTCGATCGATTCCAGATGTTCCTGTAAAGTAGTGACCTGATGAATATTACGGAACAGAGGAAATGAGCCGCTTTCCTCACACATTACTGCCCCGCCGTTTTCAAAATGACTAAAGCTCTCGTAGCCCCCAGAGATGTAAAAATGATGGCATGGCCAGATTTAGAGAGAATCCTTAGGGCCCATTACACACCACCGGTATGATCAAGAGACATGAGTTCTACTGGAGAGACCAGAAGGATGGAGAGAGCATCAAAGATTTTGTTGCAAGCCTGAGGGACCTTGCCAGGGCATGCAAATTCCTGAATGTGAATGAGGCAATGAGGTATTGCGTAGTCCTCAGACTCAGGGACCTGACACTACAGAGCCATCTCCTAACCAAGTCTAAAATAACTTTAAAGGAGGCTGTCGAAGAAGCATCAGCATCAGAAGTGTCCCAGAAGTCTGCTGCAGCCATGAGGAGGATGAATAAGACTCCATAGCCTCCTAGAAGGACGCTGCCACCATTCACCACAAGGACCTCGAATCCGGGTCGGGATTGACCGGCGATGAGGAAGTGAACCAACTACACACTGAAAGGCACCAGAAAAGCAGAGAAAAAAAGTGGAAGGAATTTTGGTGTGTGGGCTGTGAAGGAAATCATCTCCATTAGGAATGCCGGTTCAGAGATGCAGTCTGCCAATGATACAAGCAGAGAGGACACATCGTGAGGGCATGCCGAGCATTCAAGCCAAATAGCAGGAGGCACACCTCCAATGAACCGAGAAAATCCTCCTGAGAACCGCTGGAGCCAATTCAGCCAAAATTGATGGAGCAACGAATCGACCACAACGAGGAGCGAAACACACCAGACGGTGATGGTGGGTCACTCCAGCACACCAAACGCCAAGAAGGTCCATGTTCAAGTCAAAATAGAGGGTAAACAATGCCGGATGGAAGTGGATTCCGGATCCCTTCTATTGATGGTGTCATGGGACACCATCAAATGTCTAATTCCCAACCTGACAAAAGGCCCCCTGAGAAAACAAAGAATAATCCTAAAGGACTATCAAGGAAACATGATTCCCATTATCGGAATAGGCGAATTCCAAGTGACTTTCCAGAACTATTCTGGAATCCTGCCATTAACCATGGTAGACCGGGACCGGCCAAGCCTGCTGGGACTCGAGTGGTTCAAGCCATTGGGGATTGATTTCACAGGAATCCACAGCATCACAGAAAGCGATTGGGAGGATAACCTGATGGAAGAATTCCGAGAAGTTTTCGATGGAAAATTGGGCAAGTACTTGGGGTCCCCTATTTCTTTTAACCTGGACCCAAACATAGCCCCAATAAAACTAAAAGCAAGACAAGTTCCATTCGTGCTTAAACCAAAAATAGATGAGCAGTTAGACAAGCTCATTTCCCAAGGAATCCTAGAACCAATAGACCATGCAAAATGGGAAACCCATTGTCACACCTATAAAGCCAGATGGATCTTTGTGCATCTGTGCTGACTACCAGGCAACCCTTAACCGTGCCCTACAACAGAGTGTGTACCCCCGTCCCCAGTTAGTGCAAACACCTTTTACACTCCCTGTGGCAGGGGAAGATCTTCGCAAAACTTGATCTCACACAAGCTTACCACCAATTACTGGTAGACACTGAAACAGCAGATGCACAGACAATCATAACACACAGAGGAGCTTTCAAGTGTAACCGCCTACAATTTGGGGTTAGTGTTGCCCCAGGGCTATTCCTGAGCCTCATGGAACGGTTATTGCATGGAATAAAAGGGATGGTGCCTTACTTTGATGATGTCCTCATATCAGCCAAGGACAAAGGACAACTGCAAGGTCATTTAAGTGAAGTCCTAAGCTGGTTCAAAGAGGTGGGGCTAAAAGTAAAAAAGGAAAAATGCCAGCTAGCAGCTGATAAGGTATAATTCCTAGGCTATTTAATAGACAGTGAAGGGATCCACCCTATGGACAGTAAAATTAAAGCAATCAAAGAAGCCCCAAAGCCAACAAACAAAACAGACTTGCAAGCCTTCCTTGGTCTCATTAATTTTTACCATATATTCTTACCACAGAAGGCAACAGTGGCAGAGCCACTCCACAGACTCCTTGACAAGAAAGCAGCTTGGGTTTGGGGTCAAAAAGAAGAAGTAGCATTCCAAGAGATAAAAAGCATAATTACATCAGGCCGCGTACTGATCCAGTACAACGAGACTTTACCATTAATATTAACTTGCGATGCATCACCCTTCAGGGTCGGCACGATCATCAGCACATCTTACCAAATGGGAACAAAGCCGCAATAGCCTCCTACTCAAAGACATTATCCAAACCAGAACAGAATTATAGCCAACTAGACAAAGAAGTGTTAGTGGCAGTCACCGGAATCAAGCAATTCCACAAAGACATATACGGAAGAAAGTTTACACTAGTCACAGACCACAAACCACTTTTGGGAATCATCACGGGGGACAGAGCCACACAGAACATTTTGTCCCGCAGAATGTCACGTTGGATAGAATTCCTGGCTGCCTATGATTACAAATTAATCTACAGGCCAGGAAGAGACATTGACCATGCAGACGCACTGAGTCGATGCCCCCTACCCATCCAGGATGAAGATCCAGCACCAGCGACAAACACCCTCCTGATAGAGACATTTCAATGAACACCAGTAACAGCAACCAATATCACAAGAGCAACAGCTACAGACAGAACTCTGGCATGAGTTTTGAACTGGGTGGGAAGAGGGTGGCCCAAGAGGAAAAAAAGTGATGAAACTAAACCATTCAGGAACAGACAAACGGAATTATCAATACTGAAAGGGTGCATACTGTGGGGGGATTGAGTAATAATTCTGGACAGTGTAAAGGATGATATAATGGAAATGTTGCATGCAGGGCATCCGGGGATAGTTAAAATGAAATCTCTAGCAAGGAGCTATGTGTGGAGGCCAGGGATGGATAAAGAAATAGAGGCATGGTTTTCTGCCTGCCAGGTTTGCCAGGAAAACCGACCAGCACCCCCCACGGCACCCAAACATGAGTGGGAAACACCAAGGGGACCATGGTCAAGGGTACATATTGATTTCGCAGGGCCAGTAAAGGGACACACATTTTTTATTGTAGTGGATGCATATTCTAAACGGCTGGAAGTCAGCATCATGCAGTCCACAACAACAGAGGCAGTCATTAGAAATCTAAGGAAACTATTTGCCACACACGGTCTGCTGGACGTACTTGTGTCTGACAATGGAGCCCAATTCACGGCCACACATTCTGAGGGTTTTCTAGTGCAGAACCGGATACAGCATGCCCTATCAGCACCTGGACATCTGTCAACGAATGGACAAGAGGAACACATGGTCTGATACACAAAAGAGACCCTCTAGAAACTGGGGCCAGGGGACATGCAACAAAAATAGATAAATTATTAAGCATACAGCACATAACACCCAGTGCAACAATAAATAAAAACCCTGCTGAACTATTCATGGGAAGAAAGCTCAGAACACCTTTAGACAGATTACATCCACATACAACCTAGACAGACCACTAGATTCATCCAGCAAATGCTGGACATTCAAAACGGGCGATCCAGTTTATGCAAAAAATCTAACAGGGGAACCTCTATAGGTACCGGTGAAGGTGGCCCAAGTAACGGGGCCCCGTTCTTATAGGGTCAACACAACAGATGGCCGATGCTGGAGAAGACACATAGATCAATTAAGAACCTGAGGGGAAAGGGGGAACACGGACATAAATAGAGAGGAAGGGGGAGACCCTTCACACAGACGCAATACACCCAGAGAGGAAGGGGAGACCCCATCCAAACAAGAAATAACACAGAACAGGCTCTAGCAGCTAGCAAGACACAATCTCAGCAGCTAAGAACTTTGAAAACACTGAACAGAATTAGCAGACACTTACTGGACACACAAAGGCAGGAACAGGCCTGGGGAGATACCGAAAGGGCAGCATCTAGTGGAGATACAATGGCTGCACTCATGAGAAGGTTCCAGGAGTTTCCAATGGAAGGGACAGGAGAAACAATAGGTCCATCCAAACAACTCAAAGACCAGCCAATGACTAAACTGTGCAGGTCCAGTCGCACCCATAAGAGTCCCGCCTACCTACGTGATTACGTGTTCTAGGCGGGACAGGATTGGGTGGACCGGACCAGGTGGGGAGGGGTGTTAGATTTTTACATAGTCACCTCTGATTGGTTGGTCCGCGGCAGCAGGAATTTAAAGAGCCGTCACTGGATGTAGCCAGCAACAGCTCTGCTGTAAAAGGAGATGCCGCGGCTGCTTTCCTTTGTTCTGAACGATGCAATATAGGAGTTAAGCAATCAGAGTCTCCTGTTTATGTCTTGCCCACAACTTAACAGAAATAATAATAGCAAATATCACTTCTCTTTTCCATACCATCAGATCTTGAAAGCTAGAGTAAAATGTAGTTATATTTGCAATTTACATCTTTTTTAAATGTTAGTTTGATTATTTACATCCGGCCATTTGCCCCTATGGGATTTCTTCTTCTTTCTTTTTCTTTCTAAAAATCTGGGGACATAGACTCTGGAATAACATGGGAAGCAGCAAAGAGTTTAGTTGGCAGGAGGAGAAAATTAAAGCATGATTGCATTCCTGTCTAATTTTCAACCATTAAAATTGTCTATCATGAATTATAATGATGAATAATAATGAAGCTTTAATCCATCAAAAATAATTAAAATGTAACCCAGTATATTATTATTCCCACTATTTACTTCAGGGAGAAGTTTATTGATTGATAATGGAGTTCTATCAGAAAGCAATTTCTATTTGACTAACACACATACCTGCGTGCACACCAGAGATGGCATTCAGCAGGTTTTGACAGTTCTGGAGAGTTCGAAGAACCAGCAAATAGTACCTCTGACTGGCCCGCCCCCCATCTGTCTCCTGAGTCCCAGCTGATCGGATGGGTCTTCTTTTGCTGCCCTGCACAGTAGAATGGAGCTGGAAAGTGGGGTGGGGAGGGAATGGCATTTTGTAGTAACCTTCCTCCAGGAGTGGGAAGGGAATGGAGATTTTACAGTATCCTTCCCCTGAAGTGGAGTGGGAATGGAGATTTTACAGTATCCTTCCCCTACCATACCCACCAAGCTGTACCCACCAAGCTGCACCCACAAGGCCGCGCCCACAGAACCAGGAGTAAAAAGTTTTAAATCCCACCACTGATGCACATGCACACAAATGTGCACATACACACACACATAAAACACACACTGATATTTTCTCATGATAATTGCTAACTTGAAACTAAGTTGGCCTATTTCCAATATTGTATGAGTTATGCCATTTGTGATAAAGTTGTAGCAGTAGATTCTTCATGTGATGCATAATATAAAGCATAGAGTTGTTAAGGAAGTTTGAGCACAAGATGGTCCCTCATCAACAATTTATCAGGGTTTCAGCACAAAAGGCTAGTGTGTGGGAGGCTGAATGTTACAACTCAATGTGCTAAGCAAATCAGAACATGAATAATTGAACTTCCATCTTGAGCTTACTACTTTCTGATAGTGGAGTTGCTAAACTCTGAATTTTGTGAGAATTATGAATGCAGCTTATGTGGAAGGACACCTGAAAAAAAATAATGACAAAAAATTATCAATGAATGCATTATACAGTGATACTGTATTAGATGCAGTGGATTATAGTCCAGATTGCTAGGAGGGAAGGGCTGTATTGCAGTGGCAAAAAGACATCAAAGCTTGGATAGATGGGAGAAAAATATTAAGAAAGCTTATATATANAAAAGAGTATATATATATATATATATATATATATATATATATATATATATATATCTCCACACACACGCACACGCACACACACGCACATGTATATATATTAGCAATGCTTTATATTTTAGTAAAAACCGAGGAGTGATTACATATTTTTTTATTTAATAAAACCTGGAGGTTTTTTGGATTTTTTCAGCCTCATCTTTTTTTTGTTGAATACAAAAACGTTTTTGATTTATTTTCCAAGGAGATAATAAATAATAATAATTAATAATAAAATAATAAAAAAGATGCTTTGTGGTATATTTGCACCTATTTAGATGTGAGATAGTTAAAGGTGGAGTAGTGGTGGAGGCTACCTGCAACATTGTTTACAAAATTGCTTTTCTTCTTCCTACACTTCAGTTAAATCTCAGTGGCTTGCATTTATTACAATGGTAAAAAGAAGCTTAAAAAAGCAACGAAAAGAGTCTTTGGGCAAATACTTTCAGTAAATCAGCTACAACATTTTAATTCTGAATTAATGAATCACAGTATATCCTGCATGCATGATCTACAATGTACTATGTATTGGTACATTCATGAGCATTATCCCAAAAGACAGTTGTAGGCCCCCCTGTATACCTTCTTATTCCCTCCACTCCTGTTTCCACATCTATAGTTATGGTAACTTGACAATTGCAGCATATCTGAGTTCAGCTTATCTCACAGGATTACTGTTCTCATATACACTTAAGCTCCATGCAAAAATAAGGGGGTGGGATGGGATGTGGAGATATTATAATAATTAAATCCATATGGTGAAAGAAATTATCCATATCGTTAATATATCCTGAATTAGCTGTGATTCACAAACTGCTTAGCCTGCACTTCTACACTAAAGAGTGTTGTAATAGTGATTTCAACGACAGTGTTTTAGATATACTCATTCCCTTAAGTTTCTGGATCATAGCTGACAACCTGAAGTCCTCCCATCAAATTGTTTTCCATGGTCTGCTTCATTGTAGATTTATTTGGATTTGTTCCTATTTTAGTGCTGTATCTCAAGGTGGATTTGTGCTACAGAATGCATGCCTGCCTATAAAATTGCAGGTGTTTGATTCACAAAGAATTTCCTTTGTTATTGTTGCTTTTCTTGCAAATTCATATACTACTTTAGGAAAATTCTGTCCTGGAAAATCTCCCATATTTCAAGAAATAGTGTCTAGGGAATACAGATGGCTACAAAAGGGAATAGTAGTCTCCATTTTGCAAGTGAAACTCTGTTTTACTAATTTAATATCTACCTTATCTTATAATTATGAAGTCTCAAAAGATGTACTGAATGTTTTTAATAAAAATGTATAACCTAAATGTTTTAACCAAATAAGTAAAACACAAAATCTGCTGACATAATGTTTTAAAAGTTAAGTAATGTTTTAAAATATTACTCATGTTTTAAAAATAAGGCATAATTCAAGATACAACATCAGTTAACAACCTATTTATGGAATTTGATATTTTTTTCAAAAGGGAAGCAGCTAAAAGAAAGCAATATCATTATTTCTTCTTTGCTAGAATCTTACCATTCCGCTATTAAAATCTGTTTGTTAAAAAATAACATAATATTGATGTTTCCATAAGTAGTACTCTTAAGTAGTACTAGACTTTATGCAGAGTAAAGGTACACATGTTATCATATTAGCATGTGATATAAACCTGTTTCAAGCAGGTCTGCTCTTTTTTTTCTGTTTTGCCTGTTTATCACAATGGTGTACCTTACTTAGAGGAGTAAACAAAACGTAAGATACTAAAAATTTCTATATTGTTACATTGTGGTTAGATAGCATTCTGCTTACTAAATAAATTCAAATTTCTCTTTAACCACCCTCCCAATCACTTACTTGCTGACAGAAAGCTAAGGTACTCTTGGTAGCTGCTGTTGGGCCTGAAATAATTCTTTGAAAATCAGACACTAAGACACTGGTGTGAAACTCGCTGCATCATGTTGCCGTCACATGACATTTTGTGATGTTTTTTCTTTTTGCGGAGCTGGGATGGGCGTGGCCTGTGCATGATGCATCCAGCCTGAGGGTTGCCAGTTTGACACCCCTGAATAGCTTATAAATGCAAATAGAAGATGTGAAGTGATTCTAACTGCACATGCCCTAGGGTTATGGCATCTGGCATTTAGTGAGCTCCATGGGGTGGGGGGTTTTTTGGTCGTTTGTGGGGTTGGAGGGCTTTGTAGTACAACCCAACCTCTGGTATCTTCTTAGGGGGTCAGGGGTGCTGGTTGGGGGGTCATCGTTCCCCGCCATTCTATGTTGTGGGCTGCCGGGGGTGCTTTTGGCCCGGCGGGCACTGATGGCGGTGGCGGTGGGNCGGGCACTGATGGCGGTGGCGGTGGGGCAAGGATGCTTCCTGATCTTTCTGAAGTCTTCGGCATCCTTGGCTTCTTGCCTGGCCTCAGCTGGCAGCACGAACCTGGACGGCTGCTTCGGTTGGCGGCTACGGCGGCAGTGGCGGCTGTGAAGGTGGCTATGGCGGCAGTGGCAGATGTGATGGCAGCTGTGATGGTGGCTGAGGTGGCAGTTTTGGGCAGTGGCCTTGGCGAGACTGGGAGACAATGGGGGACCTCTGGGACTTCGAGGTCCCTGGCAGTGATGAGGATGAAGGCAGTGGCCTGGGGGAGCCAGTGCAGATGGCAGCAGCATTTTCCACTGGTGCTATTGGCAGTCTGGGCTTCCTGGAAGGCTTTGCGGACCCCTGGTGATGGTGGTGACAACGGGAGTGGAGGCAGTGGCGGAGATTCCAGCCAGCTAGGTTTCCTACGGTATCAATCATTGGGAGGCAATGGCGAAGGAGAACGAGGTTGTGGGCAGCAAGTTTGTGGGGCAACACCTGGGCTTGAGGCCCTCCAGGATCCTGGCTATGACGGGAGTTTTCCATTGGAGAGTGTATATCATTGGAAGGCCCTGGTTGTGGATCCTTGGCCTAGGATTGTTGCTGTGGACGGTTGGCGCCTACAATGATTCTGGGTCTTGGGATCCAGTTGTGGGGTCACCATTTTATTTTCATCTGGTGGCTGGGCTGTTGTAGGGCCAGCTACCCATCCTCCCAGTGGTGTTGCACGCTGGGCCAGTTTGCTGTGGGTTTACCTGCTGCTGTCTAGTGGCTGGTTGTCTGCTGCCTATGCCGGATTAGATCTTGTTCATCGTGTTCCCGTGGACACCTGTAGCTCAGGCGTGAAGTCATCGTTTGTTTTGGGATCTTCCTGCCATGGACTTTGGGCCCTTCCTTCCCCTGTACCGGTCAGGTCAGAGGTGTTCCCCTCTGTTGTGGGAGGACAGTGGTTGCCCCAGCCTGCTGCAGTGGGAATGCAGTAGTGACTGGTTTCCCTGTTTTTATCTTCAGCGAGTGACCTGCCACCTTGGTGAGAGAGAGGTGGTTGGACCTTTTAGACTGCTGGTCCCCCCTGACTGGCAGTGAGAGGGCTGTCAGTGGGAAGGGTTTTCTCTTCCATCTACGCTGTTCTTGACTGTGTTTTCATTTACCATCTGGCCTGTATTCCCCACCACTGTGAGCCAGGTCAGTTTAACATTTTACAAACTTATACATTGGTGGAATTGTGAACCCTTAGGACTACTCCCCAGTCCTTGAAGTGGCCTATTGGACTATCTAAAACCCACCTTAATGAAGGATCCTGGGATCCCGAGAGGTGGCATGGCGCAGTTAAGGGGTTAAANNNTAATTTGTCAAAGGGGAAGCTTTTAAATTTTTTAAATCATCATTTAAAGGGGTTAGGGTGGGAGGTGGGTAGTTGGCTTGGGTGAGTTCCTGGGGTGGTCTCACCAGGTCCGCTATTAGTTCAGTCCAGGCCAGTGGGGGTCTGCGGTGGGGGGGCGGGATGGGGGTGGGTCTCCGGGGAGTGGGGTGGGAATGGCTATTTCCAGGGCGATTGGTTACAGTGGGAGGCGCAGAGGCAGAGGGTTGTATTATGTTTTGGGAGTGCGCCCCCACTGTCTTCGAGTGGTGGCGCACTCTGACCCTCCTGGTTCTACCTGTTTTCCCAGGGATTTGAGAGGTGTGGCCCCTGGGCTTAGGCTGGTTTATACCAATGCCAGGTCCGTTGTAAATAAGGCCTCTCTCCTCTGTGAACTTATAGGGGAGGAGGCTGTGGACCTGGCTTGCATCACAGAAACCTGGTTGGGACCGGAGGGAGGAGTTCCCCTACAGGATTTGTGTCCCCAGGTTTTCAGGCATTTCACCAGCCGAGAGCCCAGGGAAGGGGTGGAGAGGTGGCCATAGTTATTAGGGAGTCCTTATTTCCTAGGGAGGTCACTGTCCTGGAAGTAGGCAGGTGTGAGTCCCTCCTCCTAAGATTGGGTCCTGGAGGTCAGTTGGGCCTGTTGCTAATGTACCTGTCCCCTGGCTGTGTGGCAATGGCCATTCCCAAGCTGCTGGACATCCTCACAGGGGTGGCGGTAGAGTTCCCCAACCTTTTGGTTTTGGGGGATTTTAATCTGCCGTCCCTGGGGGGAGCATCGAGTTTGAGCCGGGAGTTCATTGCCTCCATGGTGACCATGGACCTGACCCAGGTGGTTCATGGGCCCACTCATGAGGGGGGGAACAAGCTTGACCTGGTTTTTGTCTCGGGACAGTGGTGTGATGGTTTCTGTGAGGGTGCTTTAGTTAGTCAACCCTTGTCATGGACTGACCATTATCTCCTACGGTTGGATTTCCCATTGGCCACCCCTCCCCACCAGGATGAGGAACTGATTAGATGGTTCCGCCCCAGGTGCCTGATGTACCTGGAGCAGTTCCAGATGGTACTGGGGTTATTTCCCACCTCCCTTGCCCACAGCTTGGCTGAGGCCCTAGCAGCCGCCTGGGATCGGGCGGCACTGGAGGCTCTCGACTGAACTGAGTTGTGTTGTCCCCTTGCAGCCCCCTAACATGACATGCCGCAGATCCCGGTTGGCTCCTTGGTTTTCAGAGGAGCTCTGGGACATGAAGCGACAAAGGAGGGGCATGGAGAGCAGGTGGAGGTTGAGTCAGTCCGAGTCTGACCGTGCCCAGTTAAGAGCCTATATTAGGACTTAGCTGGTTGCTATGGGAGTGGTGAGGAGTGCGTACTTTTCCGCTCTCATAGTGTCCGCGGATGACCGTTCTGCCGCCTTGTTCAGGGTCACCCATTCCCTCCTACATCGGGAGGTGCAGGAGAATCCTCTTCAGGGCAGAGCTGAGGAATTTAGTCGGCATCTGTTGGATAAGGTTGCTCAGATTCGGGCCGGCTTGAACTCTTAGTGGCAGGAGTCTGAGGAGGAGGTGGCGGTAAGTCTGGCAGATTCTATCTGGGTTGAGTTTTACCCTGTTTCTTTGGATGAAGTAGACAGGATTATGTGGGGGCTGAGCTCCACCACATGTTTATTGGACCCGTGCCCCTCCTTGTTGGTTTATGCCTCCAATGAGGTGACACATGGCTGGCTCCAGGCAGTAGTGAATGCTTCTTTACGGGAGGGTTCCTTTCCCGCTGCCTTGAAAGAGGGGGTGGTGAGGCCCCTCCTTCAGAAG
>AZIM01002233.1:138597-148885 GCA_000516915.1 Ophiophagus hannah
TAATAGGACCAGGACAGAGGAAAAACCTCTATCCCAAGCCCGCCAGAGATCATCCACCAGTGCAACCAATGCAGTCTCCATGCCTGAAACCCGATTGATATGGATCCAGGTAGTCAGCTTCTTCTAGGAACAATGGGAGTTGTTGAGCCACCATGCTCTCAACAACCTTTGCTATAAAGTGAAGGTTGGAGACAGGCCGAAAGTTGTTCAAAATAGCTGGGTCCAAGGCAGGCTTCTTGAGGAGAATAAAATTACTGGAAAGTGTAGCATTATCAAAAATATAACTCCCCACGGTCCAATTTATTGCCAGTTTTGGTTTACTCCTCTTTATCCCAGGTATCCCATCTTTAGTCATTCATTAGCTTACTTCTTACTAAAGTAGTTATTTGTGTATTACTTCCATGAGCACACAAACACAAAGCTGTGGGGTTTTGAGTTTATGCTTCTCCAGAATTATAACTAGTTATTGTTAAGTATTACCAAATATAGTCATAGGAGTGGAGTCTGATTGAAGACTCCACTCATTGGACCGGCCACTGGCANTAAAGTCCTGTCAGTGGCTGAAACACTGGATAGCACCGGTTATATAAGCTGGTGCCAGCTGCAGTGGAGGGGCTTGTGTTTAAACAGAACTAATGAAGAAGTTACCTGTGATTGCTGTGTCCTGCCTCTTCACTCCACATGCCCACTTAACACTGGCAATGAAGGTGGGATCCTGAGCTGAGGAGAGAAGAAAGGACAACCTCGTTGGAATCGGCCACCATTTTTACTGACTTCTGCAATGATCATGACCCCACCAACCAGCATGGCACACCGCCTGATGTCAATCCCCTACAATGCAGCCAAGGAGAAATGGTCCTCCTACATGGGCCAATTCAAACTACACCTAGAAGTCAATGGATTTCAGACCACCCCCGATGCAAAGAAGAGAGTCCTGTTCCTAACATACTGTGACTCGGAACTTTACGAGATGGCTGATGCTCTCATGGCGAAGGAGCTGGACAGTGGATCCTGGGACGAGCTTCAGTGAGCCTTGAAGGAGCATTTTGATCCATCCCCTTCCTACCTGGACAACCACCATGAATTCTATATGCAGAGCCAGAGAGAGGGGGAGATGATAAATACATTTGTGGCCATGCTTTGGAAGCTGTCAAAGAACTGCAAGTTCCCCAATACTGATGGCATGACCTGGGATCGTCTTGTCCTCGGAATGAGAGACCTGGCCTTACAAAAGCAACTGCTGGCCTGAGAGAATGTCTTGTTCAAGGAAGCTATTGATGAGCCTGAGCCTCAGACAGCTCCACTGCATGAATCAAAGGGACCAGGAAGGTGCATGCCACCCAGGTTGATCACCGCGCGACCCGAGACATCTCCAGCTCTGAAGCCAGTGATGAGGATGTGGAGGACATCCACAGGGTGAAATCTAGTAAGCCAGTGGGGAATCAAGGGATGAAGCCATGCAGGGGTTGTGTAGGAAATCACTACTGCTCTGTGTGCTATTTTAAAGACACTATATGCAGGCATTGTGACCGCAAGGGAAACATCGTGGAGGCATACAGAGCCAGACAACTGATCAGCAGGCAAGCCAGGAGAACGTCCTCCCCCATCAGACAATATAGTCACCAAGGGGGAGGCCGGAAGAATCCTGGTGGGAAATTCAAAAAGAAAGATGATGCCAGAGAAGAAGTGCACTTCACCTTCATTGGCTATGCTCAAACCCAAGTCAGGCAAACGGATGCATATGAGGCCAACAAAATCATGGCCACTGTGAGCATCGAAGGCAGCCCATGCCAGATAGAGGTAGATTCGGGGTCCTACATCTCCAAGATCTCATGGGACACTCTAAAGAAACTACACCCTGCATGCAGCGCAACCAGCTGGAACCACAAAAGATAATCTTGAAGGTCTACCAAGGCCACTGCATTCCTGTCCTGGGAAGAAAGCCAGTCCAGATAGAAAATGGCAGATTCCAAGAGACCCTACCACTCACTTTAGCAGACCAGGACCTGCCAAACCTGCTGGGCCGAGAGTTGTTCAAATCCCTCCAGATCCATCTCACTGCCATCCATGCCACCGAGACCACCCTCCACACCAGGAAGATGACCTCACACCCCTAGAGTGCAACTTCAGTGATGTATTCAATGGTGAACTGAGCAAGTACATGGGGACCCCAATCTCTTTTAACCTAGACCCCAACATAGCTCCTGTCCGACTAAAGCTGTGGCAAGTCCCATTTGCTCTCCAGCCCAAGGTCAAGGAACAACTAGATAAATTAATTGCACAGGGGTCCTCGAGCCAGTTGGCCATGCCAAATGGGAGATCCCAATAGTCACCCCAGTTAAGCAGGACAGGTCAGTGAGAATCTGTGCTGACTACAAGATCACCCTGAACCTGGCCCTGCAGCAAAGTGCTTACCTGGTGCCAGTTGTGCAGCACCTCCTACATTCCCTGGGGCAGGGAAACATCTTTGCCAAACTAGATCTGGCCCAAGCCTAGCAGCAGCTGACAAGGCAACTGCTGAAGCGGAAATGATTGTGACTCACTGGGGCGCCTTTAAATGCAACTGGCTGCAGTTTGGAGTAAGTGTAGCTCCTGGCCTTTTCCAAAGCATCATGGACAGACTGTTACATAACATCCCGGAGTAATACCATACTTTGATGATGTCATAATATCAGCCAACAGCTGAGAACAATTAATAGAGAGATTGAGGGCAGTGCTGGGGAGGTTCCAGGAAGTAGGACTTAAATTAAAAATAAATAAATGCCACCTGGCCATTCCCCAAGTGAAATTTTTGGGCTTTCTCATTGACGGGTCAGGCATATGAGCCACAAGCGGCAAGCTACAGGCAATAAGGGAAGCCCCCATCCCCCACAAAGTAAAGAGCAAATGCAAGCATTTGTGGGGTTGTTCAACTTCTACAATATCTTTCTACCACAGAAAGCAACCATTGCAGAACCTTTCCATAGACTGTTAGACAAGATGACTGACTGGACCTGGGGGCAATGTGAAGCTGCTGCTTTTAAAAAAATAAAAAGCATTCTAACATCCAGCAGCATCCTCATTCAATATAGTGAAACACTGCCCTTAACTCTAATGTGTGATGCCTCTCCCTATGGAATCGGTGCTGTTCTCAGCCACACACTACCAAACGGGAAAGAGGCCCCCATCGCATACTATTCAAAGACCCTGTCCAAGCTGCAACGGAACTACAGTCAAATTGACAAGGAAGCACTTGCTGCTGTAGCAGGCATCAAACGCTTCCATGAGTACCTCTACGGAAGGCAATTTGACTTGGTTACTGACCACAAACCTTGCTGGGCATCCTCGCTGGGGACAAACCCACACTAAACATCCTCTCACCCAGGATGTTAAGATGATCATATTCCTGGCTGCCTATAGTTACTGCTTAATCCACAGGCCAGGAAAAGAAATCTCCAATGCTGATGCCCTGAGCCGCTGTCCCCTCCCAGACCTCGCCGAAGACCCAACGCCATCCACTTCTATGTTCCTAGTGGAAAGCCTCCAACCCAGACTGATGACGTCAATGGAGATCATGAGACTTATGGCTAAGGACAAAACCAAGGCGTGGATTTCAAACTGGGTGTGGAGGGGATGGCTGCAAACCATAGACGGGGCGAATTCGAGCTATTTAAAAACAGACAGACTAAACTATATGTGATTAAGGGCTGCCTGTTATGGGGAGAGAGGGTGATCATTCCCCCCACCATTAAGGACTAGGGTACTAACATTGCTGCATGAGGGTCACCCAGGGATTGTCCAGATGAAAGCCCTCACCAGAAGCTATGTATCGTGGCCTGGGCTGGACAAGGAGGTTGAGGGCTGGGTCTCCACCTGCACCCCATGACAAGAATCCCAACCTGCACCCTCATTGGCAACCCCTGTGAAGTGGGAAACACCCACCTCCCCATTGGCCCGGGTGCACATCAACTTCGCTGGGCCCTGCCAAGGAGAAACATTCCTAATTGTGGTGAACGCATACTCCAAGTGATTGGAAGTGATCATTACCGAGGCCACCATAGGGGCACTTCAGAGGCTGTTTGCTACCCACAGACTGCCAGACATCATAGTGTCCAACAACAGACCGCAGTTCACAGCACAGCCTTTTGAGGGATTCCTAGCGGGATTGGGGATCCGACATGCACTCTCTACACTGGCACATCTGGCCACTAATGGGCAGGCAGAGAGAATGGTCAGGTCTACCAAACAAACACTCAAGAGGATGGGCCTGGGGGACTGGCAGGAAAGGGTTGACACATTGCTATTAGCCCAACACATCACAACCAATACAACAACACACCACAGCCCAGCCGAACTGCTGATGGGCCAAAGGCTTAGATCGACCTTAGACAGAATACACCCCAACTATAGCAATGAGACCCCCACAGACTCCACAGGGAAGTACAGGCACTTCACCATAGGGGACCCGATCTATGCACATAATTACACAGGGGGGCCAACCTGGGTCCCAGCTAAAGTTGTCGGAATCACCAAACCCAGATCATACTGGGTGGAGACAGAAGAGGGAAAACTGTGGGACAGGCACATTGAGCAGATCAAAGGCCGGGTCACTATCTCAGACAACCAGCCAGAAGCCTGACATGCACAAACAGAACTGGCCCTGGCAAATATCCTACCCACAGAATACACAAAAGTAGGTAACCGTCTAGACTCAAACCTGAAGAGAGCATTAGAACACTTAATTTTAGAAGGGGAGGTCCAGCAGTGTGCTTCTGAAGCCTCAGGCTTGACGGGCCCTGCTGCATCTCAAGATGGCTTTGAGACTGTTTCACAGGCAGGGACCAGAGCGACGGCGGGCCCATCTTAACAGGCTGCCATCCCAGGAATGAGTGAGGTGCGCAGGTTCAGTCGCACCCAGCAAAGCCTACCTACATGACTATGTAAGGTACAAGAACGCTGATGGGAGGAACTCTAACTAGGAGGGGAGGGGTGTTAAGTATTACAAAATATAATCATATGAGTGGAATCTGATATAAGACTCCACTCATTGGACCAGCCACTGGTGGGAGAAATAAAGTCCCATCTGTGGCTGAAATGCTGGACAGTGCCAGCTATATAAGCCAGCACCAGCTGTGGCTGAGGGGCTTGTGTTTAAACGGAACTAATAAAGAAATTACCTGTGATTGCCATGTCCTGCCTCTTCATTCCGTACGCCCACTTAACAAAAAGAATATAAATTTAAACATAGTTCTGTATATTAAATTTTGGTCAGCTTTATGATTCATTTGTCATACCCCAAGAAACCTATCCCTAATATAGAGTTAATTAGGAGTAGGTTTCTTTATTGTTCTTTACCTATAGACATAATCTTGCAAAACTAAAGCCACTATTTACATAACTACAGATACACTCTGTGAATACCTGGGGAGGAGCCATTTTAATCCTTTTCCTGATTATAAAAATTTCCAAGCTCTGTCGACCCTTTGCCCTCAGGAAAGGATCCCTTCCCCTTTGAGAATCCAAACTACATATTCCAACAATTTATTTAATTTGGTGATTTGCTAATTTGTTTAAAGAGGGCTAAAGTACATCTGATTATAGTTTTTGTAATGTTATAATGAATTTGGAGAAATGTGAATCTGATTCACAAAATATTCATAAATTGCTTGCACAGAACCATTTTCCATTTGAAACTGTTCAATCCCAATCTTAGAAATTATCTAAATCTAACACTCTTTAAGCTTACAAGACTGAGCCATTGATCCAAATAGATGTATATTTTGAGGGAATTCCCTGTTTTCATAGCTCAAGATATTCAAAACTAAATCATTTCCCCCTTATAAAGCTCAAAATAAAGATTTTCAAGGTGCACCATTCACCATAATTTTCTTCCTTCATTATGTGTAATTTTCTGATAAAGAGCCATCCCCAAATTGAGGCTTTTCATAATTTCCATAGGTTTTTGCAATGAATTCTCATTTTCTTCAGAGTCTGATATACCTTGCAGGTCCCATTTCAATTGCCATGCTGTTATCTGGACCTGCTTCTAATCTAACCAGGCTGTTTTGGACTTTATTTCTGTCATTTTACACTAACAATTCTCTTTCTCTCTTTATCTCTGCTTCCCACCCACACTCTGGATTAATTCCAGTTATCTATTGTCATCAAGCTGCTCTGCAGTTATTGATATATAAAGTGAGCATAGCTAGTTCTGGTGCTGTTCATGGTAACAACTCAATTCCCTGAAGCCTGCCAGAATTGTTGTTTATTAGACTCCCTCTAGACTCTGTCAAGAGCATCACAGGGTAAGTACAAACTGTCTGGAAAGCAGATGGATTTCCACCATTACACCTTTTTTTTTACTTTTCTTTGTTTCTTGCAAAGAAAAAAACCTGCTCTCATTGGCTTACTGTCCTCCATATAAAAATGTTCAGTGGTTTTTATTATTATTATTCTGAACAGAAAATTTGAATAAGATCTGAAAGTGTTGCACAGTGCAAGAGTAGGCAATATGGTATTTGTTGGCATAAATGTTCCATTAAATCCTTTCTTTGTGCCCATCTGCCTACCTCCAGTGAAAAAAACATTTAATAAACAAACATGCAAATAGGAATATTTTTTTATTAAATAAACTTGTGTAATTTTTATTAGCACAATACCGATCACCAGCTTTTAAGATGATTGCAGTATCCAGAAAGGTCTCCCTGAGATAACAGTGATCATTCCAGGATCACCTTTGTAGTCATAATGGAAGAGATGGTCAGTTTAATGCTTTCACACTATTCCTCTTACCATGCCTTCAGAACAAGGACAACATACAAGGATGGTAATTGCTGTGCTCTCCACCAAGCGCAGAAGAAAGGACAGAGGCAGCAGGTGAGAGAAGGATCTATGTTTGATTTGATTACTTGTCAATGGGAGAGAGAGGGAGAGAATCAGGTAGGCAGACTGAAAGATAATGTAGTGGGGATAGTAAGGAAGGCTTAGATTGGCATGGTGTGAGATGATGATGGCTTTGAATTAAGCCGCATGGAGCTTTTGATGGAAATAGCAAGCTTATAGAAGAATTTCTTTTGATCTACTATGAGCTCTTGGTATCTCATTACTGCATAAAGGAAGGATGAGCTACATAAGTAAGGAATCTGACAATTAATTTAGCTGTAGAGGCACAGAGATATGTCATAGAGAGGGAAGGACAGTTCTGTAGTCATTTGATTTGAAGTTACAAGATTTCTGAAGATTTCTTGTCCAAGTGACATTTCACATGTTTCACATACAAGGTTATCTTCTATTTTCCATGAAAGATATCACATTCCAGCCAAATCACAATCAACTTCAGGTTGTTTCAGAAAGAATCAGACTGGTCAATATAGAGGTTGTTATATGAGAACATGACCTTAGCACAAACAAAATCAGGTGGTTTTAAATTAAAATGGAATAAAATTTAGCAAAGTCTCATGAAACAAAGTAATATAAGTTTAAATCTGTTGGTCATCACAAATCCTCATCTAAAGTTAAGCATATGGTAAAAGTCCAAAATAAAAAATGCACAAACTCTCATAGTTGTGGTATTGCTATACACTGCCTTTCTATGTAGCTAAAGAGATATGTGGTGGAAAAAAATAGATGTATCTCTTTTTGTCTAATCCTATCAGATCCAGTTAACCTTTCCTGCCCCCAAACAAAATCTCCTGCAATCCTGTCTGAACCACAAAATTGAAGTTTTTCTCACTCATTTACAATACAGCCTTAGGGCTCCCCTAATAAGGAAATTGCAATAGATGCATCTGGGATGTGGGAATGACATTGGGAGACAGGCGGAAGAACCACAACTAGATAAGCAGCAGCTTAGCTAACAGAAGCATGTAGCTTCTGTTAGAAGAAGAGATCCTCCCTAGCTTCTGGTTTGTAAAGGTGAAGGGGGAGATTCCAAGTTTATGTAAATGTAATTTACAATAAAGCAGAACTAGTATTTCTGAGTGTGCTACTTGTCTAGACAAATTGCTGACAATTTCCCATTATTAATCAGGGACAATTTACCTGAGTTCCTCAATGGTCCAGATCCTTAATAATGAATTTCCCAAATGCTGCTGTCACTCCTGAAAAGGCAATTTTACTTAACAACAGAGATAACCCAGGATCCAATCTGGGTCATTCCCCAGGACCAGAGTTTTTGTCTTCCACACTTTTGGACTCATGCTAGAGCCCATCTTCAGGAAATTTCTCTCTAGCCTTATTATTCTAGGACACATATATTCGCCTTAAGTCCTGAGAGATAACCCATATACGCATGCAAGGATGTCCCTAGCAGACTTCAAAATTGCCAACAAATCAGATTCCTAGGAAGAGTTTAAGCAATAATTGTATGTATTAAAGAATTTTAATATAGTTTCCTCTGGATAAGAAATGTACTGAAAATATTTAGGGAGCATAAACTGAAATACTACTTGATGAGAGTCTCAATGAACTGAGATTACTTTTGAATAAACAAATACAATTGCATTTTAATGACAAAAATAACTTTGTGTTTGCTTGCTTTTTCCTGTTATTATAGAAGCATATTTGTCATAACATCCTTCATTTTTTTTCTATTTTTTTTTTAGTGATGATATTGCATGGCCTTTATTTCTTTGTTTGTCTGCTTCTGCATTCACATTACAACATTTCACATATTTTCCAAATGTCCTTAGGTAACTGCATTCATACTAAATAGATTGCCACTAAGGGTCTAATATTTTAGAATTCAGTATGAGATCATGTTCACAAATGTGAGTGCATTACATGTCGTTTATCCTCTGGCTAGGCCTTGAAAAATGCTTAGGGCTATCGGAGGAAGTCAATTTAATTGGAGAAGTCAAGATGCATCATTAAATACTAATCTTCTCTTTGAGATTAACTTTGAGAATATTTTTCAAGTGTAAATCATAGAAGTTGCTTCCACTAATGCTAAGTATCAAATTAGAAATCTATGAACACAGTGCTAACATTGGACTCTTAATGATATATGAGTGTAAAATCCAGAGAATGTGCCATAGGAGACCATTATCAGGTTGATGCAGAACATAAAAATATCCAAGGGTATCTCTGAACCATGTTGATAACCTAGTTTATATAATGTGCATTATGTCATGAATGCTGACAGCTTTAACTAGATTAGAAAAGACTAGCACCTTTTTGTGATAACAAAGTGTGCACTGATCGTCTTTGCTGACCTTGTCAAAATACTTTGAAGTTCAATTTTGGGCTACAATCTGACACTGATTGAAATCAATAGAACATTTAGAGAATGTAAATTGTTTTCCAGGTTAGTTCTCCCCCCCCCCCGCTCATTAAGGATTTTTTTCCTTGTTCATTTTATCAATGAACTGTTTAAGAAAGAAAACAAAATGCCAAAACCAAGTGTTTATGTAATAAATGTAGCTTTAAATGCAGGTCAGTATAAATTCATCATTAGTTTGAATTCTGTTCTCTTTATTTTAACTACACCAAGGTATCAAACTAGATCAGTTTCAAACCTTTTCATCTTGACTTCAGACTGTACCAATATTTATTTATTTGTTGCACCCAACAATCAATTCTGAATTATATGGAGTTCTCCAAAACCTTTTTTGTAAAGAAACAAAAAGGAGACATTGTATGCCTATGGAAGGTATAAAAAATATTTGTTTACTGTTTGCACTATACTTATGTATTAATTATAATGTTCATATATATATGAATTAAAAGGAATTAAAATATAATTATCCAATCATTACTGTTATACACATCACAAATCTTGGAAGAAAGGAATGTTATAGGGCAAGAAAGGAAGAACAAGGAAAGTTATAGGACAAGTTAAAAAAATGCAACTCTCATTTTNTTGTCCTATAACATACCAATAGGTATCATATTGATAGCATAGTATGTTCAAGTGAGCTCTTATCTCCATAAGTAATCAAAAGATACTTTATTTGGTTTTAGCATAACATAATAATGGTTTGTAATCCAGTTTATAGACCAAGATTAAGAGCCAGCCATTATAGTTGTTCAAAAATTAAACCAAGCTGTGTCATAGTGCAATATATTCACTCAAAACCTATGCCTTTTCTTTCAACAGCATCAACCATTAGGAACCTGGGTTATCATAGAAAAGAGGTGAGTTGCAGATATCTTTCATAAGGATTGAGGGTTTTGAGTAGTATTGAAAGGATTGCTTTGGTGGCTCCCACAATTATAGACTAATAAGGGTCCTTGGCTCCAGAAGATTGACCATTGAGGCAGATCATTTCAGTAATCTGAATCAGGGATCTCTAACCTTGGCAACTTTAAG
>AZIM01002233.1:167380-181554 GCA_000516915.1 Ophiophagus hannah
ATAATAATAATAATAATAATAATGAAGAAATCTATCTTCTATCAAATTTATATAGCCCCCTATCTTACCAAAGACTCTGAGTGGCACACAACAGTGGAATAAAAACAGCAATGTGAAAAAACACAGATTTAAAATGTAAACATCCATATTAATAAATGTAATAAAAACCAAGATGCAAAGCGTAAGTGACAAGAAGGATAATATCCTTCAATAATAGAGCCATCTCATCTACTCTCTACTACCCTGGGAACTCCAAGCCTGATTACATAACCTGGTCTTAAGGGCCATTCAGAATATCAAAAAGGAGCTAATCTAATTTGGGGGGCAAGCAAGTTCCTCTGAGCCAATCCTGAGCCATGGTCAATTATATTGAAATCCATTGAGAGCTCAAAAAAGACAAGGATGGATGTACCCTACCAAGCATAGAAAATATGACCAGTGCTGTTTCTATCCCATACTCAGATCTGAAACCCGACTGAGGGTCAAGATAATCTGCTTTGTCCAAAGTCCTATGAAGCTATTATGCAACCACATTCTCTAATACCTTCTCCAAGAAAAACAGATGAGGTACTAGATGAAAATATTGAATGTAGTGGTATCCAGTGGTGGTTTCTTTAGGAGGGGAACCAAGACCTCTTTAAGAGATAAAGGAACAAGCCACTGACTTAAAAAACAATAACCATCACCCAAACCCATTCACATAAAACCTTTCCTCAGCTGCTTTAACATGCCAAGAGGAGCATTTATCTAAAGAGCTGGTGGCTGAGATTTTAGTACATAGGACTCTATCCAATTCCTATGGTCCAACTTGGCAAGATTTCTCCCTAGGCAATTCCTCTGGATTTGCAAAAAGATTAGTGTCCAACTGGAAACATATCCAAGTGAGAGAATATCCACATATCTCTTATCCAGGAGGGCTTCTGAGTGCTGCTGGGTGGTATTCTACAAATGCAATAAAGGAGGAAGAGTACTTAACTACTCTTATGGCCACAAAGTGCTGGGTGTTAATCACGCTCTAGATGTTTCTTCTTTCATTTTATCTCCCTCAGTCTGTAAATCACAGGGAGTTCTGGGATTTCATAAGGAGAAGTTGCATAGGTGTGATCTGAGCCAAGACCTCAGCCATCCCCTTAGTCCAAGGAGCAACCAAGACTTCAGATGGATCATGCTGAAAAAATCTAATCAAACAGAACAGCTTCCAGCTCCCTTTACTAAAACTGTAGAAACAAGTTTTATATAAGTTTCATTTATATCTGCTGTAAAAGCAGTTGGAAATGGTTCCTTTTTGTGTGCTTGTTATTTTCCTGTACTTCTGTTCTCTTTCTTTCTTCTTTATTTTTTTCTGCTTTTCCTTGATTAGTTTATCATATTTTGTTTTAAAAATTAATAAAGTTATTTAAAAAAACAGAAAAAACTGGAGCAATGTAGCCAATAGTGGCCAAAAAGAGGTGGGATCATCCACTCCTAACTGCAGTAGCAACCTTACAATCACTTGAAGCATATTTGATACCTGTAGCAAAAAAAATGTGCTAAGAGAAGAAGAAAAACTGTAGCAATTAAAGATGACTAAGCTATCCCAGGTAATTGTATACAAAATGGTTACCAGAGAAAGCTTAGGCTACAGGGGTGGAAAATGAGGATGGTACGTTAGGCAAATTTGCCTATGGAGAAGGGGAAAATAATTGGTCTTAACTTTAACCATTTAAAGTGATGATGAAGGGTATTTCTGCTTTTTTTTTATCCAACAGGCAGTATTGTTGGCTTAAACAGTGAAGAAAAAATGGAACTAGTTCCACCTGGTGAAACAACAATAGCAGCAACTATGGCTGTTCACTTTCTTTTTATCTATGCTTTTGGAAAGGCTGTTAGCTAATTATGTTGCAACTGCATTCGTCTAGAGTAAAAATATTTTTCTCAATCTTTTTGGAAAAAGATGGACTTTTTAATATATTCATATTTTTAAAATATGCCCACAAAAATGATTAACATGGAACATAAAATGTGTCAACAAATACATTTTTATTTACAGAGAAAGAAGTGAAAATTTTTCGCTGATAATGGTTATACAAAAAATAGTTTTCATTTACTTGAGTATTTTGCTGAAGAAGGTGGGTGTTGTATATATTTCACATATACACTGAAATTTATTTTGGAAAGTATATTTTCCAATTACATTTGTCACTCTTAAGAACATAAACAATAGAACAAGTACTTCACATCACTCAGTTTCTTTAGCAACTTATCTTCTTCTTAAGATGTTTCACATTTGACCCTTACCACAAAGACTGGGTCTGTCTAAAATATCAAAAATAAAAAGGACAGTTAGGGAATGTTTAGATTCTTGCTTCACTACAAAGCGCTTTTCATATTCATCTTAAAACCACAGACCATAGAAATTAAGCTGAGGACAGGCCTACTCATTGCAGCAACTAAACAGCCTGAAGCATAACATTTACAGTGACCTTTTGCAAACTCTTATCAAAGATCTACATACTGGTATTTAACTGTCCCATAACCTATTATTACCTATCATTATTGTCTTTGTTGATGGGAATATATACACAAATTGCAGTGTTGAGGAAACAATAATGTCAAGAGAATGGTCTCCCCATGTACGTAGGAGACACTGATGTGTTACTTTGTATTTGGGACTCTTATGAATGGGTATTGACACTTTCCTGTTCACTTGTATTTTTATCTGTGAAGAGATAATGTCAAAACGCTAGGGTTGTGATGATGTGATACAGTCCTGAGAATTTTAAGTCAAATCTATATGTGTGTGTGTGTGTCAACTTTAGTATTCTTCAAAATCTTTAAGCAAATTGGTTTTTATCTTTTGTGACCATGAATGAATGGAACACAGGGTTTCCCCCTTTTTTCTTCTTTTCGAGAAAAGAACTCTTTATATCAACTTATAACCACAGTTGGGATCAGAATTTCTGTCGCAAGGCAAGACAGTTGTTAAGTGAGTTGCACCTAATTTTATAATTTTGATCATACAGCCATGGAGATACTATGATGATCATAAGTGTGATGATCAGTGATAGGTCACTTTTTTCACTGCTGTTGTAACTTAGGTAACTAAATGAATTATAAAGAACAAGCTACAGATAATATACTAGTAAGACCTCAAGCAAAACATCTGATCTAAAGTAATAAAACAAGCTATGGGCACTGCCCATAGGATTCAGTTCTGGTGTTTCACAGAATGACTTTTTCACCAAATCAGAGGTTTCCCATTTTAATCAATAGCCTGACTGAGAGAAGCTATTTATTTCCTATTCCCTGCTACATGGAGAAATAGAAAACACTGTAAAAACATTTTCCCCTTTTCTGTAGAAAACTTAAATTAAATTTGTAGCAGCAATTAAAAAATAATGCGACAGGTTTGTGATGTACCTTTACCCTTATCAGAAAAGTTAGTGAAACATTCTTTACATGCTAATCTAGAAAAAACCAACCACCTGCATCAAACCATTTATAAAACTTTCCAGTTCACCTTAGGTTGCTTCATAGAGAACACTCCTTGCTTTCTATAGACACCAGTTTGTTCCAAAGCCATTGACTTGGGTTTTTTATTTGGGTTTAGCAAAATCCATTGATTATTGCTAATATAAATAGATGATTATAATTGAATGATTGCATAATTATAAATACATGGTTACAGTTGCCACCTCTTAACTACTTATTTATTTTCTCCCTTGTCAGAGATTATTAGCACTGGAAACAGCCTACTATAACTTTCCTCTGTGTGTGTGTGTGTGTGTGTGTGTGTGATAGAGAGAATCAGACACTTGTGATTCTACTTGTTATTATTTTAAAAATGCATACTCAGAAAAGGCCTGCTTATTTGAGACATATATTTAGTTACTGATTTATGGCATAATTTGACAATATATTTATTTACTGTACTTTACTATAGGTTTGGCAACCATGGCTCCATGACTATATTAAATCCACTGAGCATTTTTTGTGGTTGCCAGATCTTTCTCTGATCACTGTCCCCACCACCAGCTATAGCATGGTTTCAACAGTTTTGAGCAGAACAAATTTGAAACCTCCACTGTAAGCCCTAAAACATATTTTATGATTTCAAACAAAAATATAACTCTTCTGTACCACTCTAATCTCATTCTCTGAAAAATGGAATTTATTACCTCTTCTGTATTTAATGTGGTTCCTAGGACTAAAAGATAGGCCATCACTGTCATTGTCACATTGGCTCTATTTTACAATTTTTATCCTAATATTTGGAGTGATCATTTAAGCTTTCAAGTATTTTCTTCTTATCAACTGGTGATTGAAAATGCATAGCTTTCATGGTAAAGCATGGGGCAGTTACATATCAATATATATATACAACTAAAATAGTCAAATATAAAACAGTAACACAGAAGATAATTAATGAAATAAATTAAAATATTAAGGTTAAAGTAGAGAATGGCATTGAAATTAACTGCTACACTTTTGATCAAAAGTTTGCAAAACATTAGAAGAAAATAGGAAAACTGTTTATTATAGAGTTGAGCAAGGAATGTCATTGTTAGCAAAACTACAAATATATCCCTCTTGCCACAATCTTTACTATTTTAAAGGAATTATATTCTCCTACCACTCCTGGATGAGTGCTATTCAACCCAGCAGATCAATGATGAAGCAGTTATGCTGTAAACTTGTATTCAGTACTACCGTTTTCCTTTCTCTCCTCATCCAAGTTATAAGATCAAGACCAAACATAAGAAACACCCTCCCTTTTTTGTTACTTGAGAAATACCATGGTAGCTGAAGACAACATATTACCAAGGTACAGGTCCACCAATTACTACTAAATATAACTTTATAAAATAGTATTTAATTGATTAGAAAGATTTAATTGTAAATAAAATATTGATGGATATTAGATTCAGATGAAAAACATTAGGCTTCTAAAAATATACATTTTCTGCAGCATGGTAGCTGAGCAGCTTAAAGAAACTGGATTTGTTGGCTGAAAAAGGCCACCTCTCTGAATTCCAGCAGCTCAGGTCCTAGCACCACATTGCAGAGTGAGCTCCCATCACTTGCATCAGCTTTTGCCAATGTACCAGTTCAAAAGAATGCAAATGCAAGTAGATAAATAGGTACCACTCTGGTGGGACTAACAGATAAAGCAAGAAACAAATTGGTGCCAGACTAGCCTAAATGTGAGGTGAAAAACTGGCAGTGAAAAAGTTCTGGATGAATCTGACAGTCCTGCAGGACATTAGTGCTTCATGTGTGGAGCTAATTTTCTCCCTGTGGTGCACCTTAGATAGTACAAACTGAAAGAAACAACAATTTTAGGCTGTCAAACTACTACTCTGTAAGAACATTGTAGATTACTGGATTTCATGTATCAATGCTAAATAAATCAATATGTGTATTTATTTGGAACAATTTGTAGGCCTGTCCAAAAATAAAGGCAAGTTGCAGAAATAAATCATTTTGAAAGAAATCAAGCAGACTTGAGTACATCTAATGTGAAATCAAAAGTACAATACACTCTTATCTTAGAAAAACAACAGGTTTTATTTTTAAGTAATATTCAAGATAATAAGTTATCTTAAGTGATACTCAAGAGAATATATTCTAAAAAATGGAAGGTTCCAGAACAAAAAACAGATGTGGAACATCACAAAATTTATTTTATTTAAATGAAATCAAAATATTTGAATTTAAATAATAGCCTTTATTTTATTCAAATAACTGAACGGTCCAGTTATTTGTCAACTGTAAACAAAGTAAATAATTAAAAAGTATACAGAACTCAAGTGTTATAATGTCCAGTTTAAATTTTCCTGCATTTTCCCCTCCATCTCTCACTTTCTGTCTTTCTTTCTTTTTTTCCTCACATACTTGTGCACATTTATTTTCTGTGCCAGGAAACATTTCTGTATCTGACAACAGAGTGTGGTAAAGTTTATCACAGTATAGATTGCACAATATCAACAGAAGGCATATCATTTCATGCCAAGTGGCAAATGCATCAGCTATGATTTGTCATTCCTCTGAAATCTGCAATGTTCCACTGAGATTCTACTTCTTATGTAAAAGTGTGGAAAATAACATATACAACCAAATTATATATGCATAATATAATAATAATTATATTATTATTACTTATGAATTGCAAATACAATTGTTACTGTCTAGTACCAATACACTCAGAGACCTGTAAAGTCATACATGCAAAAACACACAGAGAAGTTGGATCAATTTTACATATATTAATGAATTGCTTTATGGGGTGCATAAAGAAGTTCAAAAATTCAATTGCTGACTAAACCAAATGGAGATTGGAAGTCTCTCATCTGAATTCCTGGACAGATGACCCCAACCGGCATTAAATATCAAACTGGTCAGCATTTTCAACATCAGTAACTTCCATTTGCTTAAATTTCAGATGTTTTAATTTTCAGCAATACCCATGCTTGTGGAGGAATTCTGAGCTGAACAATTGGCTAATTCAGTGTAAGTCGTACCCTAACCTCGCACCTACACTTCCAACTTAAGAAAAGATCAGAATTAAATGAATATTCATTGAAAATATTAGTACTAAAGAAAACCCCGAAAAACTCATGATTATCTGTCTTGCTTATAAAACCTGTATTCCATTCTCTTACAACTAGAAGTGAACCATTTAAATTTGCAAAAGGGGAAAAGAATAATTGCTAAAACTATCATGCTGGCTATCCTGTAGTCCTGACACTGAAACCCACAGTTATTCTGAACATGCATAATATCATTTCTGTTAGACTCCAGGTAATTATAGTTTTTACAAAAAAACTACATATAGTTTATCTGCCTATGACAATGACCTGGTGGTCTTTCCATCTACCAGTTCTGAATATAAGAAGAATTCTGATGAACTAGATCAGAAGAAAAGGGCCAATAAGACACAATAAATCTACAATGTATGTGCTGTAACATGCTCCCAGCAGCCAGGCGTATTATACTACTTTCTACTGTAAGTAGTAAAGAAATAGCAGCAGCTTATTTCTCCTGACTTTATCTGCTCTTTTTCCATGGTCAACACTATATGTTCCAACAATTAATCCAACAATTTGATTATTTGCTATATGAATAAATATTTTCCTTTTTAATGGAATATTCAAATATTTAACATTGTAATAATATAAGAAAAAAATATTAATTATATCCAGTTTATTCACTCTACTTTTGTATTTTATACACAGATATGTCTTTCTTACTTAAGTTTGCCACCTGCACACCTAACCTAGAACTCCAAACATTGTAACTTTTTCCGGTTTGCAAGTCATTCCAGTTGATTAATTGCTATGGCTGCCCATTTATTCAGGAAATTTTAAACAAAATTATAATATATAATCTAAATGTATTAGGCTGTGAAACCTATGAATTGAAACCAAAACTTATGAGTTCAAACAGATGTGCAGAAAACTATTCTATTCCTTTGTTGTCTGGGTAGACAGTAAGGCTCTTCAAGTGCTTATCATATCTTGAGATTATAAAAGAGCTGGGTTAGTCTACAGTAGTCAAAAATTAGAATATACCTGTTTTAACATTCTGGCTAATATAATTTATTTAAAGACATAAATAAAAGCTTTATCTTATATTTTTAATAAAATGTGTTAGTTGTGAAAGATGCTATCAAACTTTTCTCATCAGATATTCAGATGATCAATTATTCCAAACATCTTGAGTTGGGATATGAAATAGTTGTATAGAGAATCATAAAAATCTATTTGATCTATACACAGTATTTATATACCAGTGGACAAACTTATATGTATGTGATAGATATATCTTCTTAGAATTCTTTTATTGGCCACGTGTAATTGGTCACACAAGGAATTTGTCTCGGTGCAAATGCTCTCTGTATACATAAAAGAAAAGATTCTTTATCCAACATCACCATATTTAATCTAATACTATTTACTTCCAAATAAACTCTTTTAAGGACAGATATTTGCTGCAAGAAGGATAAGTAAGTCAACTTTTGCAAGTTCATTTCTGTACATAATTTATTAAATCCACACAATTTAATTTATAGTTTGACCCTGAATTCTTTTCCCTCTTCCATGTGATAACTTCTTAACTAAGTTAAATTATGCAAAAATGCAACAACAGTTAAGTGACATAGTCATTTAAAGGACAGTGGACAAAAAAGATCCGTTCCTATTACTGTTAGGTGGGTTCAAATTGAGAATTTGCCATGTCTTTTCTTACTCCATGACATAGGGAAAAGGGAAAAGGAAAGAAGAAGGAAGAGAAGGAAGAAGAGGTTACCATATGTGCATATGAGTTACCTATTAGGGAAGGTGAAAGGCATTAAATTTTAATAAATAGAACAAAATAATGCTTAATAAAATTTTATTTACACCCTTCATTGGATTCTTGTCATATGCTACATTTTATATTGAATGTTATCATTGCATTATAGCCACCACCACCAAGAAAGGTGGAGAAAATAATTTTCTGCTTTTCTAAATACCTAGCCAGTTGAATTAGTGCTGCTTTTCACAGGCAATGAAATTTTATACCATCCTCACATACCACACTAATACTTTGAATACTTCACATCAAACAATTTGAATACTTTTCTTTAGTTAGGAATCTATTAAGGTTAAGAGTTTATCAACATTGCTTCAAACTGAAGCCAAGACATTACACAGAATAAGTTTTAGCTTTATTCCAGTGATACTACCAAGTGGTTTATGACTACAACTTCCATGCTTATTAGAACTAATTGGAGTTGTTGTTCCAGATGCCTTATAGGCACTAAATTGGGAAAAGATTATTTTAACTGAAAATGTTCTATTGCTTTTTCTCCTGGGAATTACTCTTTCTACAAATGTCAATGCAAAGAAAAGGCAATCTGAACTCATCACAAAGGTAATCTAACAAAATCTTAAAGGAAAGCCACCTAAGATCAGAGTTCAGACGAGAGGAATGTCAATGAACTGATACAATTTGTTCTCTCTCCTCCAGGCCAGGAAGCAAGCAAGTATTCAGAACTCCTTGTAAGAATAAGGATACTATTTTTAATTAATTGAATTGAATTAATGAATGAAGTAATGTCTGGATTACTGACAGACGCTCTTGAAATTGCAGCATGAAAGAGGATATGTAAGAGAAACCACATGCCTCTAATGAAAATGTTTTCTGTTTATTTTTTCAGCAACTAAAATTAGAGAGATTGCTCTGTCCCACCTCTGAACCTGATCAATTCAAAAAGCTGAATACAAAGCTGGGGGTCGGGGTGAGAAACCCACTCCTTTTGTGACTGCACTTGATGAAGGAGAGGAAGAAAGGAACAGAATAATATGAGAAATTAAGAGATAAGATAAATGTTCAAATTTGGTCTATCTCTTCTTGTTTTGTTGTTAAAGCAAAAGTTGTTTTAACAAGTACAGCACACCTCTGTATAAACATATCTGCACTTGTTTTTAATAAATAGCACTTATTGCCTATTAGCATTTTATAATATGTTTGTGTAACTTGTTAACCAGTATTTTCTTGTGTGTCATGATAATAAAGGCAAATTCTTGGAGTTATTTACATAGGATCGTTGCCTACAGCAAGACTGTGATTTCCTTTTAAAATTTAGTGAGCTTTTTAGCAGAAGTTGCTTCAGGGGTAATTTCTTGATGATTAATTCCCTTATTAATCCATATACCTTCTGTATTCACTTGTATTTTGCAGCTCATGTTTACCAGCAACTACAACTGGCAGAACAAGACTTGGGCATAGTATTTGCATATAATTTTATGTACGCAAGGGTAGGTAAATTCATTTTATGTATATTCATTTAATAACTATATTTACTTATAATGTTATTAATTCATGATTATTTATGAGTTGACCATATCCTTTGTTACAGCTTTTATATGTATCCTAGCCTTCTAGGTTTTCAGAAATTAAAATGGGACTGTTTGTTTGTTTGTTTGTTTTTGTTTGTTTACAGACTGCACATCCCATAATGATCATGCCCAAGATGGTTTTGGGGAGGGAGAGAAATGTGAGTAGTAAAGTTACTTCTCTTTGTGATTACAATTTCCAGTTGGAAGTAGATATATAAAGTGGGGATCCAAGGAACAAAATGATCCTAGCACAATTTATAATGCCAACATAAAATCAATGTGCAGCATTTCAGAGACATTGAGCAAGATGTCATAAAGGTCATGATGTCCTGTAGTTGACATACATCTTTAAATTAATACCATATTAGGAGGAAAGGCTATTTAAATAAACTAGCTTTTCCTATTTACCATTGCAAATGGTGAGAGGATAAAATTCCTTCTACACCAGTGATATTATTATTTCCCAGTTTTGTTTTAAGTAGGTGCCCATTATCTGCTAGACACTTAAGGATGTTGCTAAACTTCCCTTGCTGATGCCCAAACTAAGCAACACCAAGAATTCAGGGACAGAAATTGAAGCACTTTGAAATTTGCTCAACAAAATCAATCTACATTGCCATTTTATATCTGATCATTTTAATGTTTTTAACATTTTATGCTATAAGCTTCCTAGAGTAATTTGACATGACATGGATGCCAAATAAATTTATAAATAAATAAATAAATAAATAAATAAATCTCATTTTGATTAAATTCCAGAGAACTCCTACCTTGCCACTATCCAAGTTCACTGTAGTTAATTGGGTAAGATTTAACTGACACTATAAGCATAAGGGTTTTATTAATACACTTAATAAAATGTATAAATTCTTTCCTGGCATCTTCCATTGTTGCAATAGAAAAGAATATATGTAGCTTGGAGTTCTCTGAGCTTGTTTGTTTGCAAACATTTCATTACCTGATTATTGCAAACATTTCATTGCCTAACATCATCCATGCAATTGGTTATGGCATTTCTCCATATTTATATAAATAACTTTTCCTGTTAGTGTTGGTGGTGGGATGGGTTATTAGAGGCTTGTTTCCTATTTGATTGTTGTTAATTGCTGTTTGACAAAGGGTGTGCTCTTGGCGTTGTTGTTTCTTTGGTTTCCTTCTTAACATTTTTATTGTCTCTTTTAAATGGTGTGTAAATGTAGTTTATCTGTGTGTCTAATACTATCAGTATGCAGAAGCAAGGTAACTACAATGACAACATCCTTAATTGATTCCTAGAGCCCAAATTTAATCTACTTTATCCCAGTTATGTGTGGCACAATCCATTTCTGAAATCCATTACAATCTCACAGAATAGAACTGCCACCCCATCCCTCCAACCTATTGTTCATGGTGCCAAAATCCAGATAGGCAGATCTCCAAGTGAGGAATTCCCCATTCTAGGTCCAATCAGATATCATTTATGTATGTCAGACAAGCTGTTTCATCCACAATTAATTCATACTCAAATGTGATTCTATTATTCAGTTGCAGACGCCAGAGACTTGGATGTGAATTTTTAAGGATAGAGAGTAAAGCAGGTCAGGCCCATTGGTCTGTCCCATCCCTGAAAGTGGCCTACACTCAGAATCCTACTTTGCCCATCACAACCTTTATGGAACTTCTGCATTTCTTTCTTCCATGAATTCTTATCAACATGCACTTCATTTTCCCAGGCTATAACAAGCAGCCAAACACACTTGTGCCCTACTTGCCCTCCCCCCAAGCCAGGCTTATCATGATAACTCTTTCAGATATCTAGTAGACCATGAGCCATGATTTTGGAATTCTATGACATTAAGAAGAACCTTTCTAAATGAGACAGGTGGTAATATGTCTAACATAGCAGAATATCTTGGCTATAACAACTATTTAAAACCATGTAACCAAGCCAACCATTCCTATTGCTGATTGTTTCTTTTACATCATCTTACTCTGCAACAAAGCACAGAACAAATATTGAAATAGCTCTTTGAGTTTTCTCATCTTTTGGAACCCCTTGTTATCAGACTTGTGGGAGACAAGCACCAAATATTTGATCTTCTTAATAGATATATTAAAGTATTTTGGCTACCTCATGATTCACTTTGCAGTATAGAAATGTGATAACCAACCAACCAACCAACCAACCAACCAACCAACCAAAACAATCACTTTTAATAACGTTCATGTACAAACANCAGTGTAAGAGTTTTAAAAATATACCTTCTATAGTGTTCTTGTTAAGACACTTGAAAAATTTAATCTCAAAAGACTTTCAAAAGAAAAAAATGGGTCATCATTTCCCCACATGAGCAGCTTTGATGCCTTTTGGCTTTTTCAACTTGGAAGAATTTAAAGAACATTTTGGGAAGGGGCAAATATGTCCCAGATTAGAAATCTGCTGGGAAAGGAAATTGTGAAGCTACAAAGTGAAAAAGGAAAGAAAATATTTTTCCCTTTTTCTTTCTGCCAAAAATATTTTTACTGTGAGGGATGCCTCACAACACACATCCTTCTAAGTCTAATTACTTTATAGGTTAATGCAACTTGAGAATAATTCCTTCTCTTTCTACTGCAGAATTTGTTAGTTCTTAGAAATATACAGCTTCCTGTCAATCCATTTAAGAAGACATTATCAAAATGTAAAGCATGATTTTATTTTGCAAATGAACATACTTTGCATACCCAGGGAATCCCCAGGCACAGAGAAATCTTCTTCTTCCAAGATGATAGGCATTTAATCATTTGAGTTTTCAGTTAGAAGGCATGATGCATCCGACTCTCAAAAATTGCCTCCAAAATGTGTATAATAATTCAAGTCACACTCTGAAGACAAGATAAGGACTTACCACATGCACCTTCTATTCAGGTCAGGCACTCTAGAAATGCTTTACATGCAGAAGATGAGTCACAGAAGAAATACTTAAAAGCTTTGGATTTAGAATAATTTCTCTTTTTCTCAGACAACCAAAGCTCTTGAGAAACATTAGAGCAGTCTGCCATGCATTTTAGACATGACAAAAGCAATGAGCTATCAGATGCACTTCATGGGGCTGGGAGTGGGGGAAGGAAAGTGGCTATTAAGCTCCCAGGTATAGACCTTTAATCTATGGGTCAGCAGGGATGAGTGGATAGTTATTTAGCTGCTATTAAACTGTGATGATGCTCTATTTAGCACAATTATCATACACTTAATCAAATCCTTCTGAGCTCTTTTTCAAAAGAGCTATAGGAAAGATAGAAAGCAATGTGGGAATTTGACTTAGATGAATGACATATTTAAAATAGAAATTTCATTCCAAAATCAATTATTTCTATTTCTATTTTAAATATGTCATTCTTCAAAATTCTATAAAAGCTATAGATACTTTCATGCATACCTTCATATCTATTAAACTCAGTGAAGCTTACTTCCATGCAAACATGCATAGGACTGTGCTACTTTTCTTATTTCTTTAGATAATTTCATGTAGTAGTATCTATGGGCAGGGGTGCATTTTCTTCCAGACAATTAGACCTCACTACTTAACTTACTCATTTTTGAAGGAGAAAAAAAAATCAAATTCAGAAAAAAAATCAAATAAGGAAATTTTTTTTCTGATGGTGAAAATGTTTGAAATTAAAATTCTGGAGAATTTTAATTCTTAATTTTTAAGAATTAAAATTCTTAGAATTAAAATTCTAAGATTCTTTATCTTAGAGCTATCTGCATTTTTGAATGGTTTCCTGACAAAAGTACTTAAGAAACAAAACCTGACCTGGAAATAAGTAATACTTTGTTGAAAAGTTGAAGAATGAACATTTCCCCCCGCGTTTGGGCATATTTTGCAAAGCAATAATTATGATATTTAATTTTTAGGTCTTTGTGATTTGCATTCTGTTTTACATTTAGGTTTTAAGATTGGATTTCCTGTACTTTCACAATTATGCATTTCAGACTATTTATCTGGACAATAAATATTCAAGAAGAGAATGGGAAATGCAATGATGTATGCATGTATGGATGTATGGATATATGTATCAAGTAATTTGTATTGATCACATTGGCGATGTTCATTTAAACAATGCTAAACAAAAGTTGAGATGATTTCTACATAAAATCAATTTTTTTTTGCCTTCTATAGTAACAGAATGGTATTGGTGCAAATATTTATTTTTATTTTTTATTTTATTTGTACTTGTATGCCGCCCCCTCTCCCAAGGGACTCGGGGCGGCTCACAACTAAAACCCATACAATACATAATAATAATNAAAACCCATACAATACATAATAATAATTTAAAAAATAATTAAAT
>AZIM01002233.1:220332-237795 GCA_000516915.1 Ophiophagus hannah
AATGAATGAATGAATGAATGAATGAACTTATTTTCCCCCGATCTTAAAAAAACCAGATTATTCTTACTCAGCTGAGGAAATTGGTTAGGACTTGAATTGTTAATTTTTTTTCCAGTCCCGGACTGTTAATTGAATTGAAAATTAAATCAATAACATCATCATCATCAACAGCAACAATAATAATAAACATTTACAGTGATTTCAGAAATTGTGGAGGAAGAAATCAATGGTTGTAACAATAATAATAAGAGACTTTGAATCAATACCAAAAGGGATGCCTAAATAGATGGAAATTTTGAACTTATTAGACCTGTATATTCTAACTTTGCTAAAAGCCACTTACTCGGAACTGCCTATATACTCAGTCATTACATTAATAGCTGTTAGGTCCTTGGTTAGTACTTGAACTGTTCTTTTTTTTTTTTTTTTACCAATCTCAGACTGTGAATCAAATCAAAGATTTACCAGAATAAAAATATTAGTAATGACATTTTACAGTAATTTAAACTAAATTTTATTTTGGTCTGTATTAATGTATTTAGGAATATATTCATTATCATATTTGAATTGAAGAATCCTTTACATACAATACAAAAGCTGTATGACATGCCATCCTATGGCCATGACAATTGTAGGCAAAAATAGAAACTTGATTTGTTCTTGCTACGCAGGAAATAAAAAATTCTATTCTTTGATCTAGACACAGAATAAGACAGGATTTTACCAATCTGTCCAGTTATTGGATTTACAGCTTTGCCTTTCTAAGTAGGTATCCAAAGGTAACATTCAACTTTCTGAAAAATCAATACAAGCCAAGGTATATGAGCAGTCAAGACAACAACAAAGCTAGAATGATCAAAAAGAAAGAGCCTTCTTGGCTAAGAATAAAGTCAATTAACCATAATGAACATGATGTAAAGAAATGAAAAGTTAAAGAATACAAAAATGGCCTTTCTGGATTAGTGAAATAAAATTGATAGTAATGTTACAGTTCTACAAAGGGAATTATGGGTGGATAAATTTGGGTAAATCAGTTTGGTAGAATGTAATATAAAACTCTATGGCCAGTAAGACTGTAATGAATATAACATACAAACCTCTGTTCTGATTTCTATAAAATGTGGCAGCCTTTTCCCCTCAAAATAGTCTATTGGTTCTTTAAATTCAAACCCTTCCCCCCAATTATAGAGATTTGTAGCTTTTCAGATTTTTATTATGCAAGATAATTCAAACATGGTACTTTGGACTTCCTGAATAATTCTTTGCAATTTGAATCTAATCAAAATAAATTCCTTGTATGTACAGATCAACACAGAGTTAGGATTGGAATGTAAAGTGAATTGGATGTTCCTTGGGAATAATAAAGCTTTGCTTAAACAAAATTGGGAAAGCTTTGCTTACTAACCAAAATAATAATTAATAAATAAGCCAATCAAAGATCTAGCATCTAGTCATTCTAGAAGTATAACATAGGTTTATCCATCCTAATTAAAGATATGGAAGGAAAGACTATATTCTGATTTTACCTCTAAAGTTATTGATTTAAGATGAGAAGATCAGTACATGTTTTCAACATTTTTGTTAATCATACCATATCCCTGATCATGTTTTTGATTGTGATCAGCAAGTTGTTTTAAACTCTTAGTGACCACATAGATTTTCTCCATGATAATCAACTTCTAATCTGATTTTTCAGGCTTTCCAATGTACAATGTACAGTGTACTTATTATAGCAACTGATCCATACATCTTGTTCCCAATTGTTCTTTTGGTCTCTTACCATCCTGACATTGGATAATTTTCCAAGGATCTAGGTCTTTGCATAATGTGCCTGGTCAATTGTACCTCAAATGAGAACTCTGGCTGAATTTTTCAATGATCCATTGGGTTTTTTTCTTGGCTGTCCATGGTGTTTGCAAAAGTCTTATCCAACACCAAAGGCATCAATACTCTTCCTGTCCTGCTTCTTCAAAATCTAACATTCACTTCCATGGAATGCACAGAAAATGCCATGGCTTGTACAATTCTTCATGGCTGTTCCACCAATAACTAGTCTGTGATGTATTGCTTGTTCCTTTACTATTGATGGTTGATCCAAAAAGGCAGAAACCATTCATTACTTTAATATCTTCACTACCAATTCTAAGCCTGGTTGTTTTAGCTGTTGTCATTAGTTTAGTCTTCTTTATATTTGATTTTAACCCATTTCTTCACTGTGTTCCTTAACATTTATTATGAGAACTTGCAGGGGAGTATCATCAGCATAATATAGATTATTGAAGATTCTCTCTCCAATTTTAAAGCCATGCTGATCTTTTCCCAGTCCACTTTCTCTTAATATACTGTATATGTAGCAAATACCAATGACCATATAGACAATCCTAAAACTGGGATTGCATATTATATCTCTAAATGGAGAGAAAGCATCAGATCATTTTTTTAAAAATAGGCCAACTCTCCGCACACAGAAAACCATTTTAAGATTCTGTTAGCATAGTTGAAAAAAGTTTCATAATGACAAAACTTTCATTTTTTCAATAATCCTTTTTCTAAAAAATGTGTGACAGCCTATAGGGAAATTGTTATAAAAAAGCCTTTCCAGGCTTATAACCTGTCTGTCAAGTTTCAAATCCCAGCACATTTTACAGCATTTGCTAAAAAATTATAAATCTGTGAATTAGAGAGAGAACAGCCTCTTTCAAGAAAAAAAAAGTTAACTATAGCACACATTATTGTCAAAATGTCTTCTTCCTAAAGATTGTTTTCAAAAATGTATTTGGAAAGTAGAACAAACACGCTACAATAAAAACAATACAACATTGCTTTTATCCTTCAGAAATGAAACTGAATGTTAGTTTATTGCAACACTGTTTTGAAGACTAAGGGAAAAAAACTTTCATTTTTTCTGAGTAACTTTAAATATTTTGCTTCTATTTCTTCAGTCCAAACATAAGTATGATGCAACACATAAAACATGATTTCCTATGGAGTTTATAGGTTGTGTTCAAGGACTTGGCTCAAGATGTAAAGAAAAGAGCACACATGTGTTGAAAAGGCTCCAACTGGCTATAGGAGCCACTGCTTTCTGACTTTGCTCCTTTCAAATTTCTGTTAGCAATGTCATGTATTGCTTATTCAATCATTCACATCCTCATTAGCTCTTTGAAGAAGGATTCTGCATAGGTAAATGAGCAGGAACTTGAGTAGGAAAGTAGGGTAAAATTATTTTTTCATAGTTGATTGTAAAAAGCACAAAAGCAAACATAGTTTTTTATTGGCTTTTGTGAATATTAAAAAAATATAAGAAGTTGAAATGTCTTTGAATATAAGTAGCTTAGGTTGGTAGTTGGGCTGTTGGTCTGAGCTCTGAGCTTGGTAATTTGGTTTTGTCACCATTTGAGGAGACATCATCAGTGTGCTTTGAACTGTGCTCATGTGTCAGAGCACTGCTCTTTAAATATCTTTTTATGTGATATTTATCTTTTTATGTGATGCCAATTAGTGTGGATGTTGTTTGTTTGGACCATGTCTCTGTAACAACAACCAGCCATTCAAACAGACTGAAACCAAAGCATGACTCAGCAGTACCTGAAAAAACAACACTAACTTACATCATACAGATGGTACATAAAACCAAAGACCACGCCTCAGTAACAACAGCCAGCCAATCAAACAGATCATGACTCAGAAGTAGCTGAACAAACAACATCCATGCTAATTGGCATCACATAAAAAGGTATTTAAAGACCAGTGCTCTGACAGACAAGCACAATTCAAAGCACACTGATGATGTCTCCTTGAATGGTGATGAAATGTTTGCAGCCAAATTGCCAAGTGGAAAGCTTAGTCCAACAGCCCATCTAAGAGGTTGTCTAAGTGCAAAGCCAGAACTAGTCAAAACTATCATTGTGTATCTGCTAAGATTTGTATGAACCAGGATATATTTCTAATTGTTGAAAACTTATTATTTTTATTTCATGACATTGCCAGCTCCCCTCAATGCATATGGAAGCAAGTAAAGAGCAGGAATTAAAATAATAAGCACCTTTTACTATTATTTGCCCATTCCCTTCTTCTGATTGGTAGTGAGGTTTGACCCAGAAAGAAAAGGAGAATGAAAATATGAGGCGGTTGGGATTTTTTTACTGCTCCAGATTTAGATGCACATACTAAGTGTCTGTGGAAGGACTGGGATGAGTAATGAAATATGTGTCGTGACATCATAGTGAAAGTATGAAAAAGCATTTTATTGAAAATTTCATCATTTTAGGATCGTTATGGTTTGGAATGAACACTTCTGTTTAGAGGTAACACTTTCAAAAGAGAAACCTAGATTGTTGCAATAAATTTGTTTAGACTTCATATATACTAGGAATGTGATTAATGTTCTTCCTTGAAAAGATAAATCAAGAATTAAGTAATAAACCTGAAATCTTCCAGTCTCTCCCAATCAGTGGGTCAATAAGCAGAAATCTTGAATATAGTCTCAATGGATTTCAGGTCTTATTTCCTCAGATACAAGATTGTTTGGGCTTCAGGCTTTCATCAAGTTACATGAGCTAAACTATGTCTTTGTCCTTGAATATTAACATTGTTTCTTGCAGTGCCTATGTTCTTTTTAATTTTCTTGGACAGTAAGTCTTCCTGTCTGATGCTGTATCCCTTTACTAATTTTTGTATCATTAATTTGTGCAGTAATTTAGACACCTAACAGCATGAGGTTGGAACTAGCTGCAGGATCAGTGTCTGCTTATTAAACTTCAATATGTAGATTTTTTTAAAAAAATATTCTTCTAGTGCTCTTTTCTCCTATACCAAGTAATAGTTATAATAATACATATTAGTAGAAAGCACAATGTAGAAGACTCTTCCTATAATAAGAAATATTTGAATGATTTTTTTAAAATCCTACTTTTGTAATGTCATTCATTAAAAAATCAGATTGACTTATTGTATTGTGTCCTTTATAAATTATTTTCATTATGTTTTATCACACTACATGCTATTGCCCTGGAGGATAGACAAAAAAAAGAGGGGAGGGGAGAATCGAACTGAATGGCATGTGTAATAGACTGCTTTAATTAAAATAGTGCAATGCATATTTGAATGTTATTAACAAAAATGATTTTATTTTCTGGATAATTGAATCTATTATGGTCCAGGTGCCTTTGGTTTAACTCTTTAAGGATAATTTTATTCAGTTTTGTTTGTAGACAAAAAGAAAGGTGGAGAAATTGGATAAGAAAAAAGAAATAAAAGGACTGTAGAGGAAAACCCTATACAATACAGTTGAATAATCTGCATACAAAATGGCAGGAAATGGAAGAATCTGTGAAAAAAACAGTTATTGATAGAAATCCAGAAAATAACTGAACTTATTTGTGGCTGGCCATAGAACAAATAAAACATCCAAACCTGAATGTGGTAGCTGTAATAATCTTGCTAAGCCACAGTTTTGATTTCTCCAAGCTTGCAGCTACTAACAGGCTCTGTCTCTGTTAAAGAAACAAATATTTAACACTTTTCATAATGCAGAACCCCAACTAACACAACCACCTTCACCACCAAACAATTAACAATCTATTTTTGAGAACTTCATTGTTGACTGTAGAGCTGCATTTACCTTCAAAGAAGCAGGAGATGTTGCTGCTGGTAGACCACGGGAAGAAACATAGTTGAGTGTTTCTTCTGTATTTTCTGCTTTGAAATTGATTGTGCAGAGTTTCTTGGAGGCAGATTGCCAAAGGCCATGAAAATATGTACTGTACATGGTGGGTGACAGAATGAAGTCAATTCTTATTTGAATTAAAAGTCAGTAGTATGAAAGCATCATAAATCAGCAGGTCATCTCTACACATGCTCTTCTGCTGTCATCACAGTACAAAAAAGACATACTGTAAATTCCACTGTGATATATTGGACCTATTGTATTTACTCTCCATACTTCTGAGTAAACTTGAAATCCTGTTTATAGAATCAGAGACTGTACAGTTGGAAGAGACCACAAGGTTCATATACTCTAAGCCTCAGCAATGTTCATGAAAACCAATTAAAATATCCATAATCGACAGCTGTCCAATGTCAGTGTAAATGTTCCCTCAGATGGACAAATTGGTATACTGTTGTATAAATATTGTCATTAGGAAGTTGATAATTGTTTAAATGAAATCTATTTTTTTATTTTATTTTATTTATTTATTTTGTCATTATAATAATCTTATTATAAGATAATAAGATTATAAGATATGCAGTAGATGAAACTTCTTTTACGTTCCTAGTTTATTGGCTATGAAAAATAATTCTTGATTATCTTCCCTATAGTTTCCTTTTATGTACCTGAACATAACTATCCTGCATTTTTGAGATCTTTCCTCCAGACTGATCATCTCAAGTTTCTTTAGCCTACCCTTAAAGGCTTGTCCTCATGTCCATGTACCATATTCACTTCTTCAAGCCTTTCCTAACCTTTCGATAATATTCTGGAAATGTGGTATACAGAGTTGTAAATAATAGTTCAGGTGTGCTCTCATTGCATATTGTTCATTAATTTTTCAGATAGAGGCTGGAATGGATTTCTTTAATGTTCTGTCACTAGAGTTTTGCCTTAAGCAGGAAGTATTTACGAGAACACCACTAAAGCCTTACATTACTTGGATAGATATAGTTTTGATGACCATCATACTAAATCCATTTTTCCTATCTTCAGTTATGAATCTCTGATTATATCAAGCTTTATACTACATAAATATGATTAAGGCATTAACCTATAAAAAGCTCAACTGGCTGTATCCTGTTGTGAAGAATAGAATAACATGCTGAGGAAAGAGATTGCTGAAACTGTTTTTGGTTTTATTCATTTTCTCACCTCTTAATTTATATAATGGTTTTAGCCACAAGCCTTAAGTTTGATTTATCTTATGCCAATATGAGAAATGTTAGACTTCTGTTTTATTATTTATTTAATAGAATTTCTAGATACCCACAATTATCTAAGTCTTGGTAGTATTCAGAAAATACAAATTCAGATCAAACAGGATCTGTTTCCATACTGTGCATTGAGGAGATGGACAATTGGGCTTCTAGGCTGGACTTGCTAATACAGCACATCTCTTTCTGAATATTGGCTTATGGTTGATTGGTTATTGGCTTAAACCTACTTTTTATATAAGGTATCATTTGAACAGGTTTGTTCATGGACAATGAGTGAATGAATGTGAACCGAAAATTATGTTTTTAACAATGGGTGGGGATTTTTTAAGACTTTGAATGGCTTGTGTCCTGTGCCATCCATCTCTCTTCTCTGAGACATTCCTAGGTCTGTGTTCCATTTCACTTTGTTTCTGTTCCATATGTTAACCAATATATATTATTTCCAGCAAGCAAGAAGCCTGACTCAAATCATGCCACAATGGCAGTATCCCTGTAACAGGGACCTAAACCTATGGCATCTCAAATAACTGATCAAAGCAGAAAAGGGTAATTTCTTTAGGGCAAGTCAATGGGCAATGTTATCCAAAAAGTGCTTTTTAAAGAGACAATTGGCCCTTCTTGTTTTCTTTCTTTCGTCTTCTTTTCTTATCCAAAAAGGTTCTTCAATTCTGACTGGATCGTGGACAATGGAAGGATCTTTATTTCTTGCAGACAGCTGGTCATTTGCATCTTTTAGAGAGTCATTGAGGCCACTTGGGAGTTTGTCTGTGTCCTCAGGATCACCTGAGTAGTGCAAATAGGTATGGAGCCTTCTTGGAATTTTTGAAAAAACTGTACTGTGGAGTGTACTGTGGAGCTGTGCTTTCTGCAGGATGTTTTTCTCTCCTTGTCCCTTCACTGTTGAACACAGGCACAGGCTGTTGGGATGAGTCTGTGTTGTCTGCATCTCAACTGAAGTGCAAATAGTCCCTGTAGTCTGCAATTTTTTGGAAATCCATTCATATTCCCCTACTGTTCAAAAGGTGTTCATCCCAAAGTGCATAGCTCCTTTCTGTCCACATATTTTGAACCCATTTTCTGTATCTTGGATATGAATCAAGTCATTCAACCAGTGAATCACTGGATCAGCGAGTCCCTTTGGAAATCCATTTTAGTTCTTCAGTTCTTTAAACCTTTCACTTCTCAGTGGAATTTCAGATATAAATTGATTCCAAACAATTCCCATAAAAGTAGTTAGCTGAACTATTTTTTCCTAATGTTCAGTCTTTATCATGTTCATTTCTGTGAGTTAATGGGACTGAGAATGACTGAAACCCCCCATTTTTTTTTATTATGGCTGAAAAAAATACCCCCCCCCCAAAAAAATATAATTTTAAAAGTGTAAATGTTAATTGGGGGGTTTGGGGTTTTTTGCTTCTTTAAGAACAATATTTTTCTTTAATTTGAAACTACTTATTCACAAATTACATTTAAACGTTTATTTTTACATAACTGACATAATATCCTATATAATTTATAATATTGAAAATGGTTAAATTGAAAGCACAATTTTATTAAAATTAATACTGTGCCAAAATCCATTTTGTAATCAAAGGTTTCAGTAAAGCTTTTTGATGTTACTTCACCTCCCTCTTAATTATTGCTTCTGAAATGCTATAGAAAGTTTAGCATATGGATAAACTCCATTTTTTGAAGTATTGTATTTCTGTAATGGTATTCACAGGCGTGGAAATTCTACGGAATAAAATTTCAATTCCAGCCCAAAAGTGAGAATCAAAAGGTTAGGCAAAGTCAACAAGGGGCATAAAATAATTAGGGCAGCAGCTATTGAACAATAGTTTTCTTTCCTCTAAATCTGAAACAATGTGCAATCATCTATAAAACATTTTAAAACTCCCTTTAGGATTCCCTAGTCTGTTCTCCATGCAGAGTTCATAAAATGGCATTTGACTTTTAAACAGATAAATGTACTTTTAATTACACATGTTTGACAAGTGAAATTGATGTTTGTTTTGTTTCTTCAAAATTATGTTGAGAAACAAAAGGATTTGAGCAGCATATTGCAATAGCTGTGATACCAAAGGGACATCTTAAATTTTGCTTCTTTGAAGAGGCATTGACATTTTCCAGAACTTTCATTTCAATATAACCACCCCAGTTTCTTGTTAAGCCCATGCTGCATTGTCTTTCTTTGGCTTTAGAATAGTGTTTACATAATACCAGCAAAATAAAGTACAAAGCAGTCAAAGAGTCAGAGTTAGAGGAATAACATGAAGGTCTTGGTCTTTAAGTGTAATGGAAGATTCCTTGACAAATGGTGCCTGAAAGGCTTTCTTATAAGTGCTGCCTGCATCAGTCAAAAAACATATACCCCCCAAAAAGAACTAATGGCTTTCATGAACTGAGAATGATCATCATTCCCCAACAACATGTATTGATAAAATTTATCCATGTGAAGAGAAATCCGATTGTCCAACCTTCTGCTTCCAGATAAACTATATGAAGGTAGGTCAATACATCTTACAGTCCCTTTTTATGCCAATTCAGAAAGACTAGGTAACTCTTCATAAACAGATAAATGGTTGAATTTTGAATTCTTGTGACTTTTATAAGTTCCTGTTGTAAAGTGAACAATTGTGCCTTAATAATCTAATAAAATAGAGAACTACATGGATTCTTGTGTTTAATCTCTTCTAAATCCGAACTGAACATGCTTAGACTGATTTTCTTTTTGTTTTTAATGGTAAAGTCAACTAACTATATTACTATACTATAATTAAAGCATTGCTTGCTAGACTTGAAAGATAATGAATACAACTTAGTTTTCTATTATTTTGCATTATCTGACTTATTTGGATCATAAAAAATGATATTCAGTGATTTTCTGACAGAAAAAATGTATTTAGCTAAAAAAAAATCCTAAGTATTGTATTAATGGTGTGGCGTAGATCCAAAAGCCACAGAGATTTTACAGCCTTAGAAATGCAAGTTCTATTGAAGTCAGTTGCAATTTTATTTGATTATCAGACCTGGACTAAAATAATAACCATTTCAGTAATAAATTGAATTTTAAAAAAAACTAAACAAAAATACTGATGCTATCCTGCTGATCATAAATATTTATTTTCATTTTTATTTGAAAAAGCAGTGTGTAAAGTAGGTTATACTAATACTGAAAATGCTTATTCAGCTTAGGCAAGTTTTGTATAAAGGCTTATTTAAAATACAAATATTTGTATGAATACTACTTGGAGCTTAATGGGTATTAAAGGATCCAAGGTAAGATCTAAATTAGAATGTATAGACCTGCTCAAAGCTGAATAAGGTTCTCAAGAGCTGCTTTCATTCTCCTGTTAATAAACCTTTAACCTAGGAATCAGGATCTAGCTAGATTTTTTTCAATCTAGTACTATATTTGTACTATAAAGATTTTTCCAGTCTAGTACTATATTTGTAGAACTCCCCATAAAACTTCTAGACATACATGTATGTGATCCATAGGGTGCTGCCTCTGTCATCTGTTCAGAGCTTGTAGCTGATGCTGAAAATAAAACATCTCCCAGTATTGCTGGAGTTTTTCATTAAAAATGCAAGTATAAAATAGTTTATGGAAATATCCTCCACCAATTCAGTTTTACTCTTTTATAAATTGGAAGATGTACTGCTTTTCACTTCAATCCTTATGATATTTGCTACTAAACTTGTATCCTAGCTATTTAAATAATGTATAAAAGAGAAAATCTATAAGTAATTTTCTCAGATAATTATTGGAATTCAAAACCTGCAAGGAAATGGGGTTGCTTTCTTTTATATCTCCTTATTCACAACTACTTTGCCTCATTCTTTAATGGAAAAAATGGGGAAAACACTGAATAATTGTATTTATATTAAAACAAGTGACCATGTGGAGAATTTTATGTTCCAATAAGCTGAAATACATCTTCTATTCAGACTGACACAAAATTTAACAAGTGTAGGTGCTGAAAAGAAGTTTGTAGACCTGCATAGGATTTAAAAATATATGGATGGTCACTAGATTGCTGCAAGTATATACGTATTCAACATGGGAACACAGTATGCAGTCCCATTTCCTATACACCAAGTTTCATTCATTTACTAAAATGTCTGATAGTATTAATAACTTTTAGTAACCAATATATTACCACTTTCTAATATGTCAGATATGTCATAGAGCCATGAAGAACAATTCCAATGTTTTCCCGATCTTTTCCATAAAAACTATTTCTTAGGATGATTAAGGTGCCCTAAGAAAAGAAAATGGAAGTTCTTTGCTAGACAGATAAAATAGAGGGAATCTACTAGGCAATATTTAGAAACAAAAACACATAACATACTTAGAAAGATTTCACTCTAGAATTTATACCAAGTGCAAATCAGCTTAAATAAAATAATAAAAATGAACCCATTACAAAATAGATATGGTTTTGAAACTGAGATATGTACAATTGTTAACATGCATGTGTACAAAGAATAAAAAATGGAGAAAAAAGAAAAACAGATAAAGATGAGTATTTGTTTTGCCAAAGTAGATACATATTCTTATGATCATTATCATCTGTCAGCCATGATGATGAATTGATGATGAAATGATGAATTGAGGAAAGGACTCACAAATACTTATCACCTTCACTTGGAAGAAATGAGTAACTACTGATTTGACTCACTGCAGACTCACATTGCAAACCTTACTCATTCTTTGCATTTTAAACTCACTTAAAATATGACTGTATCTATAGAATGAAATATTTTCATCTCTTGCTTTGATGCTAAATATATTTACTTGGAGAAAATTTTTATTCAGTGAAAGTCATTAGTCATTAGTGTTAGTCATTAGTTTGGTTCTCTTTATATCTAATATTAGTCCTTATATATATATATTTTTATACTTTTAGATATTTTATGTATTCCTTCCATCTTGTTCTTTGAATCAGTTATTATCTTCTGTGTTCAAAGATTTTTTGGAAGATTTTTTTTGGTGTTTTTCCATGTCTGTTTTCATTTTCATTATCTTTACAAATGTCATTGTAATATTGCATATTGCTTCTTCCAACAGCAATCTGAAACTCTTTAAGTTTTTTCCTCAGATTTTTGCCTTTCTTGGCTTTGCTTCCCATGTTTTTTTTATGATATACAGTGTGCTTCCTTCTATTTAGTCATCTTTGATGGTCTCTTTTCATATTAATCCATAAGAACATCTTTAAGTTCATTCCAAGATGATTTTTCATTGAATTATCATTTTATTAATCAAACAAGCATTAACAGATTAATTGCTAACATCTTTGTGAGGGGACAAGTATTAAGAGTTGGTGGAGAACATACAAAAAGGAAGTTGAAACAGCTGTTTTGACTAAGTATTGAATTGTTGTTTCTTAGATATTGGCTTTTTCATATTGTGCTTATTTTGTCTATATTGTAGGATGAAAATATAATTTCATTCCAATAGATGCTTTTCACAAGACAAATAAAGGGGGAGATTAAACAAACAAACAAACAAATAGTTAGCTAAGTTCTATGAATGTTCCAAGGACATACAAAAGTATTCAGACATTCAAGTTCATGCTTTATGTATTAATTTAATTATGCATAAAATGGTGATCATGATATAGAGCAGGTAATTCTTTTTTATATTTTTAATAAGTACAGCACACATAATTCTGTGGTCAAATGTTGTATGTGGAATACCAGTCAAACAAAAATAAAACTATCAAACAACTATTGAAGTATGAATATTTTTAGTTTTCATCCATGATACAGATAATTTTACAGGATTAGTCCACTTAACTGGTATAAATCATTAATAAAGTAAAAGTACAAATAATGAGATAATTCATATTCTTTAGTATTTATTCCTTGTTAATAAACTAATTGCTAAATAGTAAAAATCCATCTATAAAATAATCAGCTTGTTACCAAAAATGGTGTTTTGAGATAAGTAGTTTCCAAAAAGCAATTCTGTTATATTGAATTGTATGATATCATAATTAGGTTGTTGAAATAATTTTATCACAACACCAATCATCTTGACCAATTTAACTTTTCTCTTAAACTTTTCCCTCATATCATTCTCACATTTGCTAAATTGTTAAGATCCATGCTATACTATCCTTTCTTCTACACATTCTTTAAAGTTTAAAGCAGCTTCCACATTCAACATCAGATATTAGTGTGGTTTAGAATAACATGCTGATTTATGAAGTAAAGTTATAATCTATTATCAGTGAATGCAATATTTAGACATGGGTGGATACAGGGTGAGGGGAATTTCATTCTCAAATGTGTCAATACTGTAATTGGGAAGGAAAATAATGGGCCACTTGATACATTATAATATGATAATTTCACTAAGGGCTAAGTTTTGCTTTTATCATGTGAAGTGTTTTATAATGCCTTAGTAAGATCTCATTTGGAATATTGCATCCAGTTTTGGTCATTGTGATATAAAAAAAGATATTGAGACTTTAGAAAAAGTTCAGAGAAGAGCAACACATATGATTAGGGGACTGGAAAATAAAACATGTCAAGAACGGTTTCTGGAATTGGATACCATATTTTTCAGACTATAAGACACACATTAGCTTTAGAGGAGGAAAACAAGAAAAAAAATCTGCCTCTGCCTCCCAGCATCCATCTGGTATTCATCTGGCTAGCATCCTTGCAGCAAACAGCCTGGTCAGATATCGCAGCCCATTTACTGCGGCCCATTCTCCACCACCACTTGTTCACAATGGCCCATTTGCCACTGCCATGGTCTGTTTGTCGCGGCCCATTTTCCATGGCCTGTTTGCCACAGGCTGTTTGCCGTGGCCTGTTCGCTGCCAATTGCCAGTGAATGGGCAGCGGTGATAGGCGATAGGTGGTGATAAGTGGTGATAGGTGGTGATAGGTGGCAATAGGCTATGGTGGCAATCCCCTCCACCTAGAACAATTGATCAGTGCTGCACCAACCCCCTCCCTCTGCCATAATATTCGCTCTATAAGACGTACAGACATTTCCACCCAATTTTTTTGTAGGGGAAAGTCCATTTTATAGTCCAAAAAATGTGATGTGTCTAGTTTAATAAAAAGAACTGGGGTGACATGAAAGCAGTGTTCCAATATCTAAGGGGTTGCCACAAAGAAGAGGGAGTCAATCTATTCTCCAAAGCACCTGATGGCAGGACAAGAAGCAATGGATGGAAACTAATCAAGGAGGGAACTAACTTAGAACTAAGGAGAAATTTCTTGAAGGTTAGAACAATTAATCTGTGGAATAACTTGCCTCCAGAGGTTGTGGATGCTCCAACATTGGAGGTTTTTAAGAAAAGATTGGACAAGCATTTGTCTGAAATGGTGTGGAGTTTCTGCTTGAGCAGGGGGTTGGACTAAAAGACCTCCAAGGTCTCTCATTCTGTTATTCTATTCATAGTGAACTAGCCTTGCTACATCTCATTCAAAGTGAAGTAAAAAGCCCTATTGTGTGAGAAGGTTCATTTGCAGTGAGAAGAAAGATCATGGCTAGTGATCATGGTATATTTTGGTGGGGAAAGTAAGAATCAGGACTTGAGTTAGGAACAAGATTACAATATGGTTTAGTGTTTGCATATCTGTGTGGAAGGATGGATTGGACTTTTGGATTGCAATCCTGATGATGCATCCTGGAAGTTTGTTCCTTTGTTTCTCAAATTTAAGTACCATCCATGTCACTTTCAGAGTTCCAGGCAGGTCTAAAATAAATGCTGTTGTTAGTATCAAAATCATATCCTTCAGGCAGTGATTGGTTTTCAAGAGAATCACAGAGTTAACAGTGATGCTAAAGTAGGTTTCATCTTCTGTCTTTCCATTGATATACCTAAGATGCTTCTTTATTAAGGTTTATTTTCATATTTTAAAATATAACTAACACTGTACAGAGTGAGACAAAGAAAATGGATCATGTGAATGAATGAATGAATGAATGAATGAATGAATATAACTTTATTACGGTCTTAGACCAGCAATAATCATGTGATATTTATATTGGCCCTGTCATAATAGCCATATATTTGAAAGAACAGTTTGAAAAGAAGTCTTCTCTAAATGATAGGTATTGAGAATCCATCTATATATCATTTAGTAATCTAATCTCAGCAGACTGGGATAACAGGCTTGATAAAATGTGAGTTCAGCTCATACATTCTTGTTACTTGCATGCTGGGGAATGCCTAAATAGGGGCTTTGCTAAAGACATAAACCTTTCTTTGTTTCCATGAATGTTAACAAGACCTGATTTAAGCATAGGATAAGTACAGTTTACAAGAGTGTTTCTTTGGGAGATACGTTAACTGTAGACAAACTTTCTTTTACATAGCAAAATGACAAGGAAATGGATGGCAGCAAAAGATCGTAATGATAATATAGCAAAAATAAATTCTGTCTGTTTTAAATAAATAGTCAGGTCCATAAAATGAGCTGTCATGCACCTGGTGGAGACTGACTCTGAGGGAGAAGAGGAACAGCTGACAGGGAGTGGAAGTGTGGCTCCGGAGGTTATGGAGGAGGCTGGGGAAAGGCAGAGGCCAGCTGAGGAGACAGAGGAGGACCCAGGCCCATCCCCTCTGCATCCTAGGTCACGAAGGGAGGAGAGGATAAGGGAGAGATGTGGTCTACTTGGAAAGAGAGGGCTTTGATCCTCTTCATGGCCTGCAGCTGTGACAACTGAATAAGAAGACGGACCTGCGTATGGGCGAATACTGGAAATAAAGCGTGGAAATATGTCTAGTTTATGGTTCCTCTCTGAATTTGGCGTCCTTCACAGTGTATGTTCTGTTATCTGTGGGAGTCCTCCAGCCCTTATCTTGCCTGGTTTGTGTTGCTTTTTTCCTTCTTGTTGTAACTGTTTCTGTGAGAGATTTTTGTCTTCTGTCAAGGATATTCAAAGCTTGGAAGCAAAGTGAAGGAATAAAAGGGGCTTCACCTGTTTTCTGTGATTGTGTTTGTTTTGTATCCCACCCTGGGTCATCACGTGAGCTCTGTCAGGCTTTTAATGGCAGTGATACAATTAGATTACTTTATGCATAATAATCTTATTCCTTCTCCATTGTTTTGTTTGCTATTAGGGTGTAAATGTCTTAGGTTTAAATTATTGAATAGAAACCTGGATTTATATCCTATATTTCTATTGTAACGCCTTACACTGTAGGACACAGTGTACCTATTAATGTCTTTCTAACCAGAGATGTAAATATCCATTAAAAAGAATGTGTAAAGAGTAGGTTTGAGTCAATATATTGCTCATATATTCATCTGATAGTTTCACTGCCAGTTGCTATCATAACATAGTGCACCCATTCACAAAAATCATGAAGTCTATTAAAAAGGTTTGCTTATTCATCTCCCCACATTCCTACAGATATAGGGATGAAAACTGGGAACTATTATTTATGATTGTAGCAAGTCTTTCTAAAGCTATCTATCCACTTTAGTTTAAAAGCCCTTGCCATTATGCAATTACTTACTGACTTGATGTCTCCTGATATTGTAAGTAGATTTCCATCAAGTCTCAATAAAAAAGAGACAGAAAGCTAGACTTTCAATAAGATGCATTTTATTTCTCTATTATTTAACAAGTAATTGACCATTAAGTGATACAGCCTATCCCTGGGTTACCTTCTATGGCTGTAAACTGCTTAAACAGTATGGATTTGTTTATCCGTTTATGTAAATGCTATATGTTAAGTACCCTGTTTGGCTTACTAATAATTGGTCCATGTATACAAATAGGAAGCAGTTTAAAGTAGACCTTGGTGAACTACATTTCAAGTTTCTTAATTGCTTAGAAGTTGATGTGTTAGGGAAATGGCTTCCATTCTGCCTAGGAGCTGCTGTCTTGTATTCTTAATGAAAACTGATGAACTGTTCTCTTTCTTCATTAGTGAAAATCAAGTTACCAAGCCATGACCCTTAAGATTTCTTTAAGGATACCTTCCAGAAAACATTTGTTTGAAATTCTACTTAGGCACTTAATAATATTTTGGATAACTTTCTCATATGCTTTCTCCTTCTGTTTTTCTACTTTATTATCAGATTCTCTTCTATCATGTTCTTTCAGACCCTAATAATAAATAAATAATAATCTGGTTGCTTAAAAATTTCCATATAATTAATTTAATTATATATTTAGGTTGGCAGTACTGGTAGTACTGTTTTTTTTTCTGTATGCATTTTTTTGTCATTTAATTTGAGCCTTCTTGGCTGTCCATATTTCTGAAAAAGTACAGTGGGGGAAATTTCCTATGTCTTCCCTTGGGATTTAATTGAAATGTTGGAAGTCCTTTGGCCAACTTATAATTGAAAAAGTGTGTGAAATCACCATGTCTCTTAAGAATGTCAGCAGAATTGTCTTCTGTGAAATAAATTTCTTGAAAAATTACTGTTTTATATATCCTAAATTTTTCATAATTTTTTTTAAAAATTCACATTTATATGCCGCCCTTCTCTGAGACTCAGGGCGGCTTACAATCTCTGGATCACCATCCAATGTGCTCGGCAATAGCC
>AZIM01002233.1:237899-249436 GCA_000516915.1 Ophiophagus hannah
GGAAGGCTGAGTCAACCTTGAGCGTGGTGGGATTCGAGCCTGCACTAATTGCAGGCAGCTTGAGCTAAGTGCTAGGGGGTTAACAGCCTGCACCACCAAGGCTCTAATTGAGTCGTGTAGAAACTTAGCATCCACCTATCTCCTAGAAGAATGAAACATTCTAGGAAATATTAAAAAGTCAGAATATTATATTTTCCCTAAAGGAGAAACATATTTCTAAAGGCATAAACTCAGAGCCTCACTTTCCTGCACTCCTCCCCCCAGCAGATATTTTGGTGCCAACCTGTCTACAAGCCAAAAGGCTGAGGCAGCTTATCTACAAAACAAGAGTTTCACCCTCAGGACATAATAGGATTAGCCCTCTACCCATCTCACCACATGGCACCTGGAAAGATTGCATCACCCAACAAGGTTCAACCAAGCATGGGACTCAAGACAGTCTACAAAGTTACCCCTGCATGGTCCCATGGGAGTCTGACAACTAATCAGAAAACATGCCCTTCCCACAGGAACAGGAACCAAGTTCAAAGCCCAAGAGAGGGTATAAATCTCTCTTTCTCTCTCTCTCAGCCATGTGCTGAATTTCCCAGGACCTCAAACCACATGGTGCTGTCTACCATTAAACCATCTTTCCAAACAGCCTCATGTTTCCAATTCTCCCCCACTTGGAACTGAACCCAGCTGTACATTTCTTCCAACAGTTGCATGAGAAGATTCCAGAAATAGTATCATGAGTAAAAATTTTTAAAAAATCTATTATTCTTTTTCCATAACCAGGCATAATTTTTATAATCCACTTCTCCTAATTTACTTTATAAACTAAAAAGGCCCAACCACTATGAAAGTTTTCTTAATAATGGAATTGTTTTAACCATGTTGTTATTTTCTGTACTTCATTCCTACTGTTTGCAAGCTCTATGATATTGCTTTTGAAATGCAGTGGCCCAATAGTGCCAGACGACAGTATTGCAAATATCATCTCACCACAGATTTATATAAAAGCATCCTGATATTGGCAATCTCAATTATTTTCCTGGTTTGTTTTTCTTGTAGCAGCTGTCCACTCAGATAATGTTTTATAAAACAATCTACCTCAGCTATAAAATCCCTTTCTTGGTTGGTTATTGTCAGCAGAAACCATAAGCATATTTATGAAATTAAGATGTTCTCTATTCATGCATGTCAGATTAGACTCCACTGAATTGATTTCCCCATTTTACTACCTATTCCTCCAGTGTGGATAATTTTTTCTGAAGCTCTTCCTTGACCATACCAATTCAGCTAGCTACTTTACACAATTCAGTTTCCTCAGCAAACTTAATGAAAATAATAAGAATGAGTCTCAACTAATTGTTCAACTAATAATAAGAATGAGTCTCAACTAAAACTGCTTTTTTCATCTCTTAATTGGGAGATCTATGGATTTTCTCCCTAGTCCTTGTTTTTATTAATATGTGACCAACTTAGTAGACAATCCTCAGAAATATTTATTTCTCGTGGCATAAACTTTAGCAGCACACCAAGGATATGTTGCTAAAAAATAGAAGGCTCCTGTTATTGGGTAAGTTAGTAAATGGAGTCATATATAGATGGTCAATCTGACCATAATATGAACTGTCTATGCAAAGGTTATGGATCTTATTTGCCATCTTGATAGCATAATGCTATAGGGAATCAATACTTTCCACTTTAACTTTTTCTGAAATGCTGCAGGTTAAGTGCAAGATCAGCTGGAGACAAAGCTGAGAATCTCCTATAAGGGTGAAATGGCAATATAGAGTACTAGAGTTTAGTTTTCATAGGCACATGGATACATTTTAAAATGGGAATTGGTTGCCCTTGAATCGTAACAGAATAAGACTCCATGTGCTTAACATCAAATATGGCAGAAAGTGTTTAAACAGATGCCTTGAAAAAATATGACAGGAGCTGGGAAGGATCAAGTTGAATCATCTCTATGGATATAGAAGTATATGTTTCTAATTGGCCAGTGGGGACAGGCTAAAAATAGGCACCAAACATATGCTAGCCATTTAAAGAAGTCAGAGGGGCATGGGGGGTTGGAGAGAAAGAACATGCCAAAAACATTTGGAGAAGGACAACTTTAGTGTTGTTTCTATGCTAATGCTAAAAGTTTCCAAAGCAAAATGGCTGAACTGGAATGCATAGTTTTAGTGGGAAACACCAGTGTGGTGGAAGAGTGTGAAGAAAATCTGGTGCCATGGAGATGGTTCAGTGGGATACAGTCAACTACCTGTAGATGTTCTATAAAAAAGAATGCCAGGATTCAGTCAGCAATAAATTGCATTGAAACAAGATACAAAACATGATTTTCAACTTTTCAAATTTTCTAGATTGAACAAATATTCATAGAATGGCTATTGGTGAAGGAAGTTATCCATTCCATGGCATGGAATTATTTTACATATTTTTTGAACTCAAAACACGTCAACAGAAAAATGTAATTGTGAATATCCTTTAAAAATATTCAATGCTGTTAGCTGAGGGAAGAGGGAAGGAGGGAAGGAAGAAGGAAGAGGGAGGGAGAAAGAAATGGAAGGGGTAGAGGGAGGACTCAACATTCAGTGCCAACTTCCATAAGGAAACTCAGTGGGGAAAGTCAAAAAACTCTCAACTCACAGTGATATTTTGCCTACCTGTAGTTATTCTGCTTCTCTATTTAGGTAAGGAAATATCTCTGAAATGGTGACCCGATGGATAAGGAATTGTCTATTCTTTATTAAAATGATAACAACCCTCCCCCTCTAGCTATTTCTTCTGTAATCAGAAACAGTGTTCTACAGTATTTTATAGTAGTTACAACAATGTAGACAACATACACTTTATTTGAAGTTGCATTACTCTCATTGCATGAGTAATTTTCTGTCAGATTTCATAATAATTTAAACTTATTGGGGCAGATCTGACTTAGCTACAAGGTACCTTGGTAAAATCTTATGTTGAAGGAAAAGAAAATTAAATTCCATTTCATTTTTCTATTTATTTTTTTTATTGCACCCTTATTTTAAGATGTCAGAACACAGATATTTTTACCATGTTTTATTGTATTCAGAAAGGTGAGATTAAGAGAGTATTTGAAATTTGAATGGGGCTTTCAGTTACTATCTCTATGAATCTGACCTAAGTCCTTCACGGTTTTACTGAAATTTGGAAAAAAAAGCCTCCTTTTTTTTTTACTTTTTGCATTTTCAGTCAGGGAAGGAGGAATGGAGATATGAACTTTATTGTATATCAAATAAATGCAAAATGTTACCCAATGTCTCTAACATGTAACTGTTTCTTTTCCAAGAGAAATAAAAAGCAATTGGATGTAGTTTAATCCCCTTTGCCTAATGAGATATAGCTTATTTATCAACAGATCGGATTTTAAACTGATCATGATATCACTTGATACTAAATGGTTCCAGCTGAAAACTACAGTAAGAAAAAAAATCACTACCAAAATCATAATGCTGTACACAAATTCCTATTCAAACGTGAGCCAGTGAGCAGTGAGAGCTGTTCCATCTCAGCCAAATATTTTGTATCTGAAGTGTAAACATATACACACAGATGAAGATTTTGTTATTTTAAACACCAGAGACCTTGAAAATGGACACTTCAGTGTTCTCGCAAGACTGCCAGTATTTTAGCATTTGCATTCAACCAGTATGGCTAGTCCACCTGGAATTCTTATATCAATAAGTATTTGTTTGGTTTCTTTCTGGAAGAGTGTATATACAGTCCCCTGGATCTGTTTTCCTATTGCAGGAAAATGTTATCAATTTAAAGATAATTTTTCATATATATAACTGTATCCAGATTTATAAACATGGATATATTCATGTATACATTTACGGGTTTCTCATATCAAGGGAACAAACTTTTTATTGGCTATGTGGGAGAAAACAATTTTTTAGATAAACTAAATTCCAGTGCCTTATAGTTGATTGCATTTCCATTTTATTCAATTTTAGGATATTGAAGTTTATAACCCATGAAGTTCCCATGGCACAGAGAAGAGACTTTGAGCTTTGGAGCAACTACACATTTCCCCCACTAAACCTGATACAGTAGCTGGTCAGTTCCAATTGCTGAGCTTAGCACTAGGGGGTTGTTTAGTTGAAAGCCAAGTTAAGCAGACAGAGGATAACCGAATTGAAAAATTGAATTTAATATGGTAAGTATTATCCAGCAGTTTATATAATCTCAAAGATCCCAAGGGTTATATGTAATAACTATATTGTTGTCTTTTTAATAGATTGGTATGAACTAGAAATGATTAAAGGACAGTTAGTAACATAAGGTTTCATCAGGGACTAGAAAAAATTGAGGCCCCAAAAAAACACTGCAAGATGATACAGTTATTCACAATATAAAATAAAACTCCAGTTCCTGTTTTCTTGTGGAAAAGAAGAAGGATTAAATGAGCTAATAGATTAGGTATCCAATAGTTATAATAACTAAAATGAAGTTTGGCATAAGATATATGTGACTTTTGGCTAAAGCTTTTCAATAGATAAAATGTTTGCCTCCAGGTTGTTTAATATTTGTAATATCAACATTATTTCCTCCCTGGTTTCAAACTACTCTGCTAAGGTATAGATTTTAATGTGAAAGAATTGCATACTCCATACTATTAAGATACACAGCATCTATTTTACATAACTTAGAATTAAACAAAGGACAGTTTAATGTGAGAAACAAAACTTGAAATCTAAAAAATACAGAACAATTTTGAAATATATTTAAATTCATGCGACAATCTTTCCATATTCTCTGCTTAAACCATGGAAATAAATGTGAAAGAACAAAAAATAAATAAAAAATTCATTACATTCTAATTATATATTTTAATTGTCTAAAATACCACTATTTCTTTTATTAATGATACAGCTTCATGTTAAATTATGTTAAATACTGTTATGTTAATTGCATAATATGATGCTCAATTTTGTATTAAATGTTTATCCTGAAATATTTTTATGGGCTTTGGATCATGTCGGAGCTACTACATATGGCATTTTCAATTAACTATATTGTTTCTGAAAAAAATGTCTTGCTCACAAAGATTTAAAAAAGAAAAAAGCAAGCCAGCAATACCAAAGGGGACTTTTCTTTCTTTTTTCAGAATTTCATTATAAGAATCAATATTGGGAAAAATATGTAGCTGAAAAGAAGGGTAAAGTATGTGTTGACCTCAATACATAACAGGACTCCATTTTATCTTTATATAAATGTATATAAAGTCAGATTTACCTTTGCATCCGTGAATGTAAGATTACAGCTTAACTCTTAAGTGAAAAAATAAATATCCAGTCTGTGTTTGTGTATTAAAATTAAAACATTAAGATGATGTTCAATAGTACTTAGTTTTCAACTTAGTTCTTCCAGGATGAGCAACTGTTTCTGCTAAATCCACATTTCACATGTATGACTTTCTTTTCCCTATAAGAGAAACATTCTTAGGGAATGACTTTATGGTCTGTTTAAAGCCCACAAAACATTTTCCATTGGCTGACTAAATAGTACTCTTTTTTTTTTCTTTTAGGTTCATAACTCTGACAGAAATGTTCTTCCCCTCTGTCTTGGTATCCATAAGCACAACACACACTTAATGAAGAAACAGAAGTTATATCTGGATTTGCTTGAAGATTTGCCTTAAGGTGCTCTTTTATTAGAATCTGAATATCAAGCTGCAAACAAAGGGGACTGTTAAAAAATGTCCATGAGTGAGTGTAATGTGAATGACAATAAAACTGGAGCAAGACTGTTGCTTAACAGTTTTGTCATCATGACTTAACAGGAGTTATATGTTATATTAGAACAAAGCTCTTCTCTCAGAGTCAGATGCTTGTGGAAAGCTTGGCACAGCCATGACAGCAATGAAATGATGTTATGAGGACTCTGTGAGGTGTATTTATTCAGCCAGTAATGAATCTCTCTAACAGTTCTGTACTTGTACTATTTTATTAATGAAGAAAGCAAAATAGTCTTATTTATGAATAGTTTGTTGAACTCAGGATATACTATATGGCATTTCACCAATATATAAACCTTGTTCTTTTCAATATTTTACAAAGGTATATACTGGTTGTTTTCTATTTTTCTTCTAGTAGGAACTGTTTGGAACTGCGCTTTCAATATCTCACTTCTCTTTCTTCACTGATACTTTTCTTGTTCAGGATTTTAACACATTGGATTTCAGATAACTTCTGTCTGATTTTCGTCAACATCCACTTTTATGAATGTATATATATACGTATTTATCTTCCTCCTCCCATTAATATCATGAATTAAGGAAAATGTAGTCAATTTCTCCTTGTTGGAAGTTGAAGAATTCTGTATTTGCACTCAAATGCTCCTGAGAGCAGAAATATGACCTGAGCAATAATTAATGAAATATGGTTTTAAAACTATAACATAAAGGGCTTTTATTTACAGGAAATGTATCATGGGGATGGGAAAAGCCTAGAAAACTATATCCTACCAGGACAAAAAACAAAAATATGTGTTCTACGTATGAGTTGATAGGGACAAAGGGAGGTTAACAGACAAAATTAGGCAAAAAACAGTAGAATAAAGGATCAATCCTTAAATTCTCTATCTAAATTCTGCCTCCTTGTGGTCAGTAGGTCATAATATTTTTAAAAACAATATACAGACTGATAAATCAAAAGGTGGGTGAGAGATTAATGATAGTTATCCATATTAAAAAAAAATCAAATTTCTGGATATAGTATGATGATTAAAATAAAATAAACACGCCAAAAAGATTCACATAATTTTGATATGAAATTAATTCCTTAATTTCCTTAAACCCTTAAGCTTATTGTTAAATCTAAATCATATAGAAACATAGTGTTTCATTTTCATAATTTTAGAACATATAAAACAACAGTAGATAACAGTCACATGTACTGAATCAATTTCTTAAAAATCAGGAGGATAAATTTATTTTCATTTGTATAATATTATCTCATGGTCCAAGCTCAGTAGAACCAAAGCTATTCAAGGAATGACAAATTCCATATCTTATAAATACAGTACAGCATCACATAAATATTCTTAATTATAATTTTTCTTTCCAAATACTATTGACATATGTAATAATATAAACCAAAATGATATTAGAGCTCAAGACAAGACCAGACTGAGTGACTGAAAAAGCACTCTTATTTTTCACAATGCTAGCACAGAAAAATTTGATGCCCAACACTCTTTCTTTGAGGGATCCAATAAATATGAAATAATATTTTCAGATGAATGAATTTATTATTTGAATTATAAGAAATATATGTTACATAGATCATGAAGTGATAAAGAACCAGTGCCAATGGATTTGAACTTTGAACATTCCCAAGGTTCCCGTCACTTTCTGCCAATTTCTTTTTTTTACTAATGACTAGGTCCAAGATAGCAGATAACTTGTTTCTTCTTTCACTTCCTGAGAAATAAAATGTTTCCTAGCACTCAAATCCATGAGAAGTTGCTATATGAAGAACAGCCATCCAAATACAGAGAAGTTACTTGGGGCCATCCTACTTGCTGGCCCTTCAGTTATGGCCACAATGGCATCATCTGCCATCTGCTCATTTGGAGAGAACTTAGCTTGCCATTGCTATAAATCAATGAAAGTAAAGCTTCTTCTGGTGCTTGTCTGTGTATTTCTGTAGACCAGGGATGTCAAACTCCCGGTTCCTGGGCCAGATGCATCACATGCTGGCCATGCCCATGCCTGGTTTAGCAAAGAGGAAAAAATTCCCGATACATCACGTGACTCTGCTGTGACGATGTGAGCTTGATACTCCTACTGTAGATGATATGATTCTAAGTTCTGCTAGCTTTGCTGTTTTAATTTTCTGCCAGTCTCCAAGTCTTATTGTTACTGTCATACTATCTTCTGTTTTCAACATTGTTGGACCCCATCCATGACATTCTATTTGTTCATAAGACTTCTGCAACCTTCCTCCTTGTCCTCCAATTTATTGAGCAAACCTTTTGAGTTTGAAAGGGTGCCTGTGAATGTAGTTCAGTCTTATTATTTATTTCAATTCCTATTTGATATTTTAAGAAATATGAATGTGTTAGTTTCTACTTGACTTTGAAAATAACATTGACAGTCCAGATATGAGATACATGCTAATGTGATTACCTAGATGATAAAAATCAATCAATCTGTATAACTATTTATTGCCTGTTGGCTTCTAGGTAAAGTAAAAGTGTGGGCATCTCAAGGTGAGTGAAAATAAAAATCAGAGTGTAGAGGAATAATAAAATCTTTAGCCATTTCCTAAAAAAATTACATTTAGCACTCCAAAAGCAACTGCAGATGACTCTAACAAATTCTGGCAATAAGGAAATGTTCTTCTGCAATTTAATCTTGACCCACATTTTGGCTTCCAAATAATATTTCATTTTGGGAAAGCCACATCATAAAGGAATAAATTATTTTATTACACTACACTTTTTTCTCAAACCACAGCTTATCACAAATTTCAGCTTGTCTATTTGGGAAGTCATGTGACAGCATGGCAGACTATCCTTTGATGTATCCTTCTGTCACACTGTCATTTCAGTTTTATCCCAAACAATGTAATCACTTTTTATTTTTAATGCCATTCACTATGCTTGGAAGTCTCTTATTTCACTCCCTCATAGCCATTTTCAAAATATATTTTAAAACATTTCTATCAAAATCACTCTGCATTTTCTCTGTCTTTTTTAATTTTAACCATGGTTTGTTCTTTCTGATTACAACCTTTTGCAAATGAACTTCTTCCCTATATTTTTAGCCTTTCTCGACCTTTTAAGCCTGGAGCACCTCTTGAAATATTTTTTAGGCCTTGGGGAATCCCTGCACATTCAAGCTCACATATAGCAAGATTATTATATTTGTTTAATGCACATAAGCCTTTATGTAGAGATAATGTTAACAGCATTCTTAAACTAAAAATAAATAAATAAGCTTTTTCCTTCTTCCTGCTTCCTTTCTCCACCCTTTATGATTGGCTTTTGTTACCATTGGTGCCCAGGCTAACCCAATCCCAGATCTCCTGCATCCCCCTCCCCCTGAAAGACAAAGCCCCCTTAACCTTTGCATTTGGGCAGTATCTCTCTTGCACAAACTACCACCTGCTGCTTATCCCTTCTTTCTTCCACATTCCTTGCTCACTCTTCTTTCTTCAGCTCAGCTCCCTCCTTAGCTCATGCATACTCTGGTGGGCCATTACAGTGTTGGAGATTGGAGGATTGTCTTTGGTCTCTGCATTTTTTAAATAAGTCATGATCTCCCAGGGACCTCCTAGGGACCTCTCCCAGAATGTTAGGAAAAGACCTGATTTAGTCAGGTCACAATTGCTTGTAAGACCTAGATAGCTATGGTGAATTGTGTACTTTCACAGATCTATATGGAATAGAAACTGACATAATGATGTCAAGTTACACATGAAATCTTTCTGCATATTGGAACACATATTTCATATTTATGTGCTGTTGATTACAGATACAAAATAAGAAAATGATAAGGATGGTGCAAAACATTTGAAAGGTTATAATATCTCTTTGGCAGAAATATTAACTTTCAAAAGTTTCATGAGCTCAATAAATAGAAAGGATTTTCCATTATTGTTTTTGGTTTGCTTTCTTTTTCCCCACTGTTCTTTGTTCAGAAATTTCCCTAGATATCTTTGAATGTACTGCATTTTTGAGATCTTCTCACAGAATTTCAATAATATTTAACGCGGAAGACTGCAGAGTATGCTAAATCTTTAGATTTCTTTCCTGCAAGTGATTCTTTGTTGATTTAATGGTATGCTTCAAATTATAGTGCTTCAACCTCTTTTCATGCTCAGTTTCTTTAAATAACTTCTGCAACTTTATTCCTTACATCCATTTCCCATTATAACTCCTGAAAATATTTTGTTTATTGTATAATTTACATTATGCTCTATTAAGCTGACTCTGAGTAGCTAACATATTAATACATCATGGTCCTCTGACCAATAAATCCAGACACAATATAATTAAACCAAGATTAAAACTGAAATTTCAATTAAAATGCAAGACTTAACCTTAAAATATTTTTTTTAAAAAAATAAAATGACCCACATTCAATATCCCATTAATAGCAGACTTTGGGTCTGCTTTGGATCACATTGGTTTCAAAAGTTGCATATTTTTTTAAATACAAAATTCATTTCTGGTTCTTCTATTTGTCATACTTCAACAATTTCCAACTTACAGATTTTATTCACAATCTAAATTACAGTAGTCCATATACCTTCTGATACACAGGTTTAGACCTTTCCCATTTGTAATTAAACCACTTTTCTAAGCATGTATATCAGCATGTGTATACACTCCATGAGATCAAGGTTCACTCAGATTGTGGCAGCCAAGTACCCAGTTGAAGGAAAGTGGTTGGATCTATGCCAAGGCAGTAGATTTTAAGATGACTCAGCAAAAGACCAAGAGGATATAGGCTGAAAGAGGTTAACATGCTAGAATGCTCCCATAAAGTGGCTTGTACATTCCTTAGATGTAGTACAAAAAAAATAGAAACATAAAGAAAGTTGGGGGGTATATTTCAGATGCTGCAGCACATGATGTTACCTGGGCAACATGGAGTGGAATGGAGGAGTGATGAAGCCTACCAAATCCAGATATTACAGATCTGAGACATGAAGGAAGACTGGAAGGGAAGCCTGGGGCAGTTTATGACAGTGTGGGAAAACTAGGAAGATAGACTGGAGATTCAAATGCTGGACAGTGGCATTTTGAGAGTTAACAGCTTTGTTTCTCAGCAATTCAGCCCAGAAAAATATTAGTAATTGAGATAAGGAGGGGAGAAGAAGCTGTAATAAATTACAAGTGGAAAGTGAGTAAATGAGACTTGAGAGGAAGGAAAATTAAGTAGGTTAAGGCTTGAATTCTTACATTACAATTCCATAGATTATTCTATACATGCTTAGGAAAATATTCTGATTATGTAAATAATAATTTCCTTCATATATATAATTAGATCACACTATTTAATTGGTATATTGTAGGTATCACAGTGCCTAGAATAAAATTCTTAATTTGTTTAACTACTGGCTGTCTGATTGTCTGTATCAGCTTCTACCCTAACCACCTCCAATAGAGTTCTATTATATCTTTTCCTTTTCTGTTGATTTCATAGACACAAATGCCTACTTTTGTTTCATTAGTTTTGTTTAATTCATTCATTTTCTTAATTTATTCATGCTCTTTAAATTGATTCATATTGCATTCCAAGATGCAATATTTAAGTACTTTGATTAAAAACATTAGTAAACTTGGATATTGTAAATTCTGCTGCTTTCTATGGAAATTTAGTGTCCAAATGTCTTACACAAAATAATGTTTCTAAAAGGGAAAAAAACAGGGGCTAACTTGATCTCAAGGGTCAGCTGTTTTTATTGAGGGGGCTACTCCTGCTATGATCTATCATATATCTAGATAATATAAAGTGGACAGGTTCTAGTTTGAAAAGAACCTTGGTGGTGCAGGCTGTT